>OY720450.1:3006700-3144200 GCA_963082715.1 Harpalus rubripes
TAATCTTTTTTGTGATTCGGGCTGTAAATGGCGGGAGGTATTGTGTTGGCCACACCAGATTTTTTAATCTGTGTTCAAACAGTATTTATTTTATTTATACCTTTTAAAACACCTGGAAATCAATTCTCCATCGTTAACATATAAATATTTACATGAAATCGCAATTGGTTTCTTTTGTAAGGTTTTCTCGTTTTAAATTCAAGGTTTTTTACGTCATTATCTGGGTCAATAACATGTGTAATGGACAGAAAATTGCGTCATTCGACTCAAAAACAACCATAGAGTGTATCTATCGGTTTTCTGTTCTACCTGAATAGAGAAGAAGAGAGCGTAAAGTAAAAAAGGAAAAAATAAACCAATTCTTTTGTAAGACAGTTATGTAAGGTTTTTGTGGGTACATAAAAAAATATCCAGTGATCCGTGACGATATATATTTTGTTTAAATGGTTAGGCTTGTATAATGCATCAAAATGAGGCTGGATTTAGTTTTTAAATCAAACAAATCGATGAGATTCTTATTTAAAATTAAAATATACAGGGTGTCTCACAACTCGCGTCCCAAACGAAAGTGACACTTGCCGACGACAATAGGTTGCCAACAAATAGAAGAAAATAATTTGCGGCTGCTTGCATAACGGAGTTACAAGACTTTTTAATCCACCAATCCCGGAAGGATATCTTGAGGTGTGATGATATTATTACAAAATAAAACTGGTTGCTAGGTTTTAAAAATACTACTAGTGAGTTACAAAATTTGTTTGACTTACTGTAATTTTGACACTTTAGAGTTGACTTTTCACTGTCAACAAATTTAGGTTAGCGAAGGTGTCATCCGAGATCATCATTTATATCGTACAGTGCAACGTGTTGTAGCATCTGTGTAAAATGTGTTAAACGAAAATATTATTGTCATTTGAATTCTTTGAGATTAAAACAACAAATGGTGGTTCTAAAAAGAACCGTTTTTATTGTAATGCAATTTATACAATGGTAATAACACCCATGGAACGATTCAATCAGAGCAGATGCTCAAAATGTCTTCCGTTCATTTGTAAACATAATCGCGCCCTTCTTAACAGGCTCAATTTAGAGTCCATAATCATTTGTGGAGTAACTGTTGTAACATCCTTGTCTGCCGAAAACCGATTCGTCCGAAAATAAAATCCGCGAAACAAAATTTGGTTGGAGTATATCTTGATTCAGCAACCACGTACAGAATTCTCTTCTAGCAGGGTAATTTTCCGGCTGTACACGTTGTGCACGAATGTAATGATACGGGTGTTGTCGATTATTTTTCAAAATTCGATGTACCGAAGCCCTGGAAATATCTAATTGGCCCGCAACTTCTCTGATACTTCTGGTACCATCTTCCTCAAAGACATTAAAAACAGCTTCTTCGTTCTCAACTGTACGAGCGATTCTGGGAGCACCACCAGTTTCTTTTCGATCTGGAATAACTTGACCGGTCTCATGCGTCCTTGCGATGGCTCTCAATATCACTTTATGATCCACAAGATTTCTATCCGGAAAACGTTCCGAATAGACTCGTGCTGCCTCTCTGGCGTTACGTCTACATTCTCCGAAAATTATAATCATTTCTAAGTAATCAGCGGCTGACAACTTGGTAAGAATTTGCCGTATTTTATTCACCTTGTCAAATTGAATTTGACACTGACATGTTTCGAAAACTACAGCCGCCCACACATTTTAAAGAAGATTTGATTTGTGTAAAACCCTAGTAACGTAAAATTACGGCAAACACACGTTAAAGGTGTAGGTATCTGATTGGTCAATTTTAAGACGTCTTTTCTCGAATATCTTTTAAGCTAATTTTTTTTTCTTCGAAATTACACATCCGAGTGCAGTCTCATGTTTCCTCATTCGCTCTGGGGCGCGAGTTGTGAGACAGCCTGTATATCTTATGAGACACTCTTTTGGATCGGTTGCTCCTTGGAAAAACATCTGAATGGTCAGTGTGATTCATTTCATAAACGCTGTTTGACGGGGTCGGTGATTTTGAAATGGCGGACATTAAAAAGCAACGAGTTAACATCAAGTTCTGTTTCCTGTTAGTGAAATCAGCAGTAATGCTTGGGCGAGCTTACCAAAAATCCGGATCAAATTCTGATTGTTTTTTCAATTTCTAACACACACTTAAATGGTAGGCTCTCTGTTCGTCGTAAAGCATACATGGACCGAATTTGATCTTCAAATTTGAGTCAAAATTCGTTAGCGCTGGAATATGTCATTGTAATTTCGAAACAAAAATTAATTTGTACAACGTCCAAATATTAAAAATTGTAACATAATCCCGAAAGGTCATGGCAAACTACGATCTAAAATCTATTAAAAAACCTTGAAACTATAAATCAGTTCTTCTAATAGACTTTAATAACGTATTCAAGCAAGACACAATAATAATTATTCTTTTCCTAATCATTATAGAAGATGTATAGACATGAAATATACTTACTTAAATAAACTAAACTTAAGTACTTTGATATGTTACTTAATTATTAGTTATTCTATTTGTTGGATGCATACATAATTTTATTTCGCCTTGAAAATGATTTGCATTATTTTGTAATCGTGAGAATATATTGTCTGAGAATAATTGTTTATTTTTAGATGTGGAAATGTTTTTTTCCATTTTGTTTTTGTATTTCATTCTTGAATTGGTGTTAAAATTAGCAATGATTTATGGCTATGTTTAATGATTTTAATTATGCTTTAAAAAAGCATAAGCTATTACTACTATAGTACTACAAAAACAGAATTACTTAAAACATTATAATGTTGCAGAATTTTACTGCTGCCATCTACAGAGTTCTGAAGTAACCACTTTAGACAAACACAATAAGCTCGAAGAGAGAGACAGCTAATTATTACCATGACCTCTTAGATAGAATAAAACAGTATTTAATGTTTTGTATAATTTTGTGCTTTGTTTTTTATATATTTTTTTACCTCCCGCTACCCTTGGTAAGGGAGATTTTGGTGACCACGTTTTAAGGTCCCTAGAATCTAATTTTAACATTTTCACGATTATGTCTATGTGTATGTATGTGTGTGTGGATTCTCCACTCTAACTCAAATACTATCATTCAGAAAATTTTGAAACCTTGTATTTCTACCTTATTCTAATATGGGAAGAGACCATTAGATTTTGGTGTAAATCAGATAACCGGAAATGGTACTTTTCTTGAAAAATACCTTCAAATGTTATTTTTTCGAGATTTGTGTTATTATAAAAATTAAAGATTATTAAATTTTCTATAGATTTGCACAAATACTTTTTCTATATATATTTTATGGATAAATTTATAAGTTATCTATAATTTAAATCCCGGAGCCTACGCTTTAAACAAGTATACAGTTCATATCTCAAATGTATGTAAATGACACATAAATGTCACTATCAAAGAACTTATTATTTCAAATCAATAACAGTAACGTTTTAAAAAGTAAATAGTAAATAGAACCATAGTTATATGGAATGGATCTGAATACAGTTTCCAGCATAACTAAATATATAAGTATGTATATGTAAATTAATAAAAATTAAACAGCGGGAGGTATTGTGTTGGCCACATCAGATTTTTTACCTTCCGTCATACCTTTAGGTAAGGAAGGTATTGTTTTTGGTCAAAAAATTTGATGGTGAGTTTTTAACGAATAAGCACGTTTTAGAGTCCCTAGAATACGATTTTACTATTTTTGCGATGATGTCTGTATGTGTGTGTGTGACGATTTTTTCTCCGTCGATAACTCCAGCACCACAATTCTAAAAATTATAATTCTTTCCTATTCCTGTACGTTACATCCATATGAAGAGCTGATTAGATTTTGGTTATAATTGATCGATCGGAAGTACCCTCATTTGAAAATTTTAACAGTTTTTCTTGATAAATATTGAAGAATATTTTATTCTCTGTACGATTTGATTACATTTTATACTTCATATTCAATTGATATTGAGTTAAAAAATTATAAAGAAATTAAATTTCATACAGCAGCCAGCTATGCAATAAAACTGGAAATAGCAAATATAATTTAAAAAATTCTGAGAGACAGATGACAATGTCAAGTGCGATTGACATGTTTGTGTTATAATTTTACTGTAAATATAGAATCAATTCTAAGAAACTTTCTGTGTGGACTTTGTACAAAATATATAGAACTGAGGGAAGGTAATGTACTGGAGTTTGTATAAAATACTTAGAACTGAAGGAAGGTAATGTGCTGGCCACATCAGATTTTTGTATTATTGTCTGGCATACAATTTACGTTCCCTCGCGAAATACTATGCCAAAAAATCGAAAGCAGTGATTAATCAAGAGGAAAATGGATATTGAATGGCAAGCGATTAAGGAAGTTAGGATCTGATTACATTTTAATCAACCGGAAACGAGTTTTCCGGTTTTTTCTACCATAATTTACATAATACCGATGAATACGAATAATTAAATGTTGTTTGCTTAATCTCCTTAGCTATTATTACATTTCCTGAGTACAACTAAGGGCCAATGAAAAAATGGTGCCCTATGAACCTATGAACCTACGAGCCTAAACTCATATATTAGTTTGGCTGTTCGGCCCATTAACATTTTCAACAAACAAATTATAAAACCTATGCAAATGGTCAGAAATTTCTACAAATTTCTTTAGACTTGTTTAAAATATAGATTTTAAACTTTCAAAAATTGGATATGTTATTCAAGTATTCCGCCATTTAATATTAGTTTACATTGCTCTATACAGAATGTCTCACAACTCGCGCCCCAGAGCGAATGAGGAAACACGAGTAATTGTGATGTGTAATTTCGAAAAAAAAAAATCTAGCTTAAAAGATATTCGAGAAAAGACGTCTTAAAATTGACCAATCAGAGACCTACACCTTTAACATGTGTTTGCCGTAATTTTACGTTACTAGGGTTTTATACAAATCAAATCTTCTTTAAAATGTGTGGGCGACTGTAGTTTTCGAAAAATCAGTATCAAATTAAATTTGACAAGGTGAATAAAAAAAGGCACATTCTTATCATGTATTCAGCAGCTGATTACTTAGAAATGACGATAATATTTTCGTTTAACACATTTTACACAGCTGCTACAACACGTTGCACTGTACGATATAAATGATGATCTCGGATGAAACCTACGCTAACCTAAATTTGTTGACAGTGAAAAGTCAACTCTAAAGTGTCAAAATTAGAGTAAGTCAAACAAATTTTGTAACTCACTAGTAGTATTTTTAAAACCTAGCAACCAGTTTTATTTTGTAATAATATCATCACACCTCAAGATATCCTTCCGGGATTAGTGGATTAAAAAGTCTTGTAACTCCGCTATTCAAGCAGAAGCAAATTATTTTCTTCTATTTGTTGGCAACCTATTGTCGTCGGCAAGTGTCAGTTTCGTGAGTTGTGAGACACCCTGTATAGTAATACCAGCTTTAATTCTATTAAGGGCATTGTATCTGCACATTTTCATGTGAGTATTGTCCCATCCCATATGTCTTGTAAGGTAGATTTTACTGTACGAACTAGATTTTCACAAAGTTGCTTTTCATCGTGCCAAAAGTAAAAGATCTCGGTAGAAGCTAAATCTGGACTACAAGATGACCCTTAAAGTTTTAAATCTATATTTAAAGTAGCCGAAAGAATTTTGTAGAATTTTCTAACCATTTGAGTAGATTTTATAATTTGTTGAAAATGTAAACAGGCCGATTTATTATTAGTTATTTACATTATACGTGCGGTAGGTGTTATTTTACAACGCGAGGTTTTATATTGAAGCACGACGCGCAGCGGAGTGCTGCAATAAAACCGAGCGTTGTACAAATACCTAACGCACACATTATGTATTAAATTTTTTGGCCGAGATATCTACTAAAATATGTATTTTCTATAAATTTTGCTTGTTAACCTTAAACCATTGTTGTCATCAAGCGAGCTGCTATCAAAACAATTTATTGTAGGCTCAGCATCAAGGCGCTTTGAAAACCAACGAAACGTCAAAATAATCAAAAAATTGTATTTCTTGTTATATTTGTAATCATATCTATCAAAGAGAAAAATGTCAGACAGTGACGAATCTATAACATCTACTCCGCCAGAGTTACGTGAACAAGCAAAAAATGTTTCATCGGAATTACTCCCTAAAAAATCAAATGCCCGTTACAAGAGATATTATCAAGTTTTCATACGGTGATGTGACGAAAAAAAGTCAACAATTGAGAGGTTGGGTTGGGACAAGACCAAGAATTTGCACTTTGATTATTTTATTTATTAGGGATATCTATTGTATATGCTGCTATGCTGGAAGGAAATTAAGGTTAGATAGATTAGTTCCTACATACGTAGTTCCTACAGACTACATGAATGATTCTAATGTTACCTACTCTTTTCGACATTCTTCATTAAAATTAATTTCAAACATTTGAAATAAAATAAATAATTCTCATCAATCATTCCACTTATTTTATCTTTTGACATATTGACATTGCCGACTGAGACTTATGCCAAAAGATGGCGCTGGCGGATTAAATTAAAAGAAATTCAGTTTTATTTATTTATTTATTTACTATTATTGTACGAAAATTGCGGTAGCTAGCGTTTTTGTAGGCATTCTTTATTATTACAAAGTAGATTTCTTTATTAGTGGCCTATTAAAACTTAAAAATATGGGTGTGTATTACTTTATTAGGTGCGGTAAAGTCATGGCATGTGTAAAATCGCAACTACCATGGACGCCAACGATGTGTGATTGTTATGTTTACACTTTAGGAGGCCAAAAAAGTATATAATGTCGTAGCAAGAATGTAAAATCCGTCGTTTTACAAAACGCGACCAGGGCCTCGATTTTGTAACTTTAAATTCCGTCTGATTTGAAATTCTGTTAGAATTGGGTTTACCCCTCTACGAATTCTACTGTTCCAGACCAGTAGAATTTGAAATCTATACTGGTCTGGAGCAGTAGAATTCGTAGTGGGGACAACCCAATTCCGACAGAACTTGAAATCAGACAGAATTTAAATTTAGAAAATCAAAGCCCATTGTCAAACCTCCGTTGACTTAGCGATGTTTAAAAGTTTTTCTTTAAAGTTAAAAACTCTTTGATATTTTAATTTTATGCCATGTTTTAATTTAATGTTATAATGTACAAATAATATTTTAAATACCAGTCACGATAATTTATTTTTTTGACCTACAAAATGAAAGCAAATTTCTGAAATCACTTCTGACATCATCGCTAATTTTTCAACGATAGCGTGTGTTGTAGGTTGTCGGTTTTTAGATCGTTACGTTACACGTTTCACTGTCACACTAGTCACTAGAACAGTGGCGTGCAATACAAATTTTAATGGTACTAAAATATTGCATTTATGTACAAACGTGATTTAAATTCTTAACTCATTTTTAAAAATAACAAATTTGAACTTATAAATTTATTCATTCACAACAAAAAGAAATAATAAAACACTCTATGAAATTCGAATGTGCCCTACTTTTTAAAATTCCAACTCGTTTTATTTTTCTGGATACATCAGATTAGTTTATTTGTTTTTATTTTCTTCCACAGTCCACAAAATGTAGTATGAAATATTTCCACGCGCGTGTGTGTGTGTATCTTCCACTCTAACTCAAATACTATCATACAGAAAATTTTGAAACCTTGTATTTCTACCTTACTCTAATATGGGAAGAGGCCATTAGATTTTGGTGCATATCAGATAACCGGAAATGGCACTTTACTTGAAGCTCAAAATAGATTTTCTTTGAAAAACACCTTCAAATGTTATTTTTTCAAGATTTGTGTTATTATAAAAATTAAAAACTATTAAATTTTCTACAGATTTGCATAAATACTTTTTCTATATATTTTATGGATAAATTTATAAAATTAACTATAATTTTAATCTCGGATCCTACGCTTTAAACAAGTAAAACTCCTTGGTTACACAGTTTATATCTCAAATGTATGTAATTGACAGATAAATGTCACTGTCAAAGAACTAATTTCAAATTAATAATAGTAACATTTTAAACAGAAAATAGAACCATAGTTATATAGAATGGATCCTAATACAGTTTCCGCAGTATGTATATTTAAATTAATAAAAATTAAATAGCGGGAGGTTTGGTGTTGGCCACATCAGATTTTTTCTTGTTGTGTTTATTGAAGATATCCATCGTATTGAGGAAAGCAATACAGAAAATTGAATTTGGTTTATTACATTACGATCAGCAAATCGAATATTGTGGACAACTGACAAAATGGTAACAAATTTTTTTATAAAATAGGAGAATCACGATAGAATTATTGATAATTAAACACATGGTTCTGGTCTATATTTATTCTAAGTTTTATTTTAAATATGTTCAAAGTAGTTCCCTTTAACAATAATGAAAACATACATAGATACGCTCAACAAAAACAAAAAAAAAATCAATAGTGTTCATTAAATTAAAAAGCAGTGTATCCTTGCACAACAGCCACTTAAATTTTCATCCCTTTTTAGTGAATAGTGGCCTAATTAATTTGCACTGAATTGTGTTTGATGTTCCAACAAACAAACGACTAGCTATGCAGACAAGTGACACTCGAATGAAACAAAACACTACTAACAATACCTCTATGTTCATTTTACCATGAAGAGCAGTTGTGGCTTGTAGTAGAGTGAGTGTAGTTCATTTAAAATAAATTAGATTTGAAATAGAGAAAAAATTATAGAAATGATACGTTTTACGAATATTATGATATCTTAGACCAACTGTTAAGTATCATTCACAACAAAAAAAAAATTAACGTAGCGGTAGAATTAGTGGCAGTGGTAGTGGCCTGGGTAAAAGATTGACTGCTTTATAGCAAATGTATTCGTTCACATCAAAAAATTAAGAAAATTAGTAGTAACGCAGTGGCAATGGCAGCGGTAGGAGCTTGCAAACTCCAAACTTCTACGTTGCCACTACGCTACCGCTTAATTTTTTTGACAGTTTTGACATTTATTGACATCTGATTTCTGATTTCATCAGATAAAATGAGCAATAGAAAAAAGGATCATTTTGTAGTGTGCCTCAGACGTTGTGCTATATAAACAAACAGACTTATTAATAAAATTTGCACAATTATAAGTGAACACGTAACTTACCATTTTCGCTTATTTCGAAGGGAATTTGTGCCCACGCATTTTCTTTTTTGAAATAATTTTAAATTCCCTTAATCTCATCGCTTATCTCACACAATGGAGTGCTTGTGGATAAATGTAATTAATAAGTCATCATCTATGTCAATTGCTTTTTGTGCAAAAATAAAATGACAGCTATAACTGTCAACCTTGCACCCTAGTAATTTATAATAAAAAAATTCCTAGAAACTATAATTTCAATAATTTTTCATTGTGAACGGAAATAATTTTAACTATAAATTTCTTACGTTGCCGATGCCACTAATTCTTACACTACCGCTAATTTTTTTTATTCTGAATGGGCCTTTAGACCAGAAATCTTTATAAGACTTTATTTTTGAACTTGTGTGTTTAGCTCGTCCACTAAACTGAGCATCTATCTCACTCAACGCTCTATAGTTAAAAAGGATAGAGTATAAATTTATAATAATAAAAATGGAGTTCTCCGAATCATTTAACTGTTATCTTTCATATTTTCAATAAACTTTTACTATTTTTGATTACGGTGGAATAACCTCTCATAAATACTAATAATCTCGCCACTTAAATGTCGACATACCAAAAAAAATTATATTTAACATTCGGTTTCATCTGGTCGATCTACTTTTACTTTCGTCTGAGTATAACCGAGTAAATCAACATTTCAATGCAATTTCCATATGTGGACATGGTTTTTAATAACATGTAATATTGGAAAATTACTTACAACATCATCTTTCGAGTCGCAATCACAAAATAAGTTGCTGAGATGTGGGGGTTTTGATTCCGGGAGGATCCGGACGAATTCCACACCAACTCCGTGCTAGAAAAGAAGAAAACTAGGTTAGAATTACAAATAATCAATTGCTATTCGTTGTTGTTATAATTTTTTAAATATTATATGACGTAAATGTTAATCTCATTTTGTTCTCAACCAGTGAAGTTCGTTAATAATTGGTGTCATATTTGTGACAAGGCGAGGGTAAAAGTAATAACAGATAAATAACTTTTTATAAACTTTTCTAAATTTTAGTTTCAATAATCATATTTTATCTGTGTTTATCTATTTAAGTCAAAATTCAGTTTAAACTCTTATCATATTATGATAGTCACGACGTTTATTTGTTGATCTTTAAGTTTAGAAATTATTATGTATACGTTCGTGACTTTGAACGCCCTAGCCTATGCACCCTTTACCCCTAAGATCATCCTGTCCTGAAGATAGTGCTTTGTTTTGAAAGAGTCGACATTAGTTAGCCATGGGGTAAACATGTAGGAGTCTAGATTAGTTCGTCGCGTCGGGAAGACGTTTCTTGTTTTAGAACATGTAGTGTTTTAGTTTTGGGGCGCGTGTAAAACGCCCGCCCGCTGGGTTACCGAATGTAACAGTTTAGTACTTGCTTAGTATAAATAAACCAATACACCAAGGGGCTGTCCTTAAATTACGTAACGCAAAATTAGGAAATTTTTGATACCCCCTCCCTTTTGTAACGCACTCGTAACGCAAACATAAACCCCCCCCATATATTACGTAACGCAGTACTTGACCCCCCCTCAATTTTTTTACTGGATATAAAAGTATATGGCCTCCTTTAGTTAAAATTTGAAACAGAAACTAATTAAATTAATGTACATAAAGATGAAAAATTAACAGCACAGAAATTAAAAGCATATGCATTTCCATATGCTTTTAACAAACTATTGAAAAGTTTTTCCTTATGAACACTACTTGAATTCATGTTTTAATATGAATTGCATTGCACGAATGAAAGACCACTGGCCCGAATTTGAACTATGCCCGACATATTATGTTGACTGTTATTGAAAACAAACGACTGCCTGCATATACGAATTAGTACCGCGAAATTTGAATGTTTCAAAACTATTAAAGCAAGTTTAGCAATATTTTTTATATTTTAGCGTTGTGTAACGCACACATTAACCCTCGTAACACTGCGTAACGCTACTCTTTACCCCCTCCCCTTGAAGCGTTACGTAATTTAAGGGCAGCCCCCAACCAAATTGGTTTATTTGGCCTCTAGCGTGGTTTACACGTCGAGTAACCTTGTAAACTGAGTCTCCCCCTCTTGTTGCTTAAACTCCGCCTCTAGCATGGTTGACACGTCGGGTAACCTTGTTTAAGACAGTACTATCCCCCTTGCTCCTGAAGATGCCCCATACGACTGCAGGCGAAACGTTGAGCTCTGACTCAAAATATGACACAGTCCATGCCCGGAAAACGAATATTTCTCAAAGTTTAGTTATTAAATCACAAGTAGTGTCATGTCCGTAAGTTCCCTGTCGTAAATCCGTAGTGTTCATCAGTGTAAAGTGAAAATTTTATTTGTGTTCTTTCTTCTCACGAAGACGTGGACGCCAACCGTCCGAGGCGTCCACCAGTCAGGAGTATCATCAGCGTAGAAGACCCCCTCGTGTTACAATATCAAATGATCTATTTCAACATATAAAAGAACGAGATAGCATCAAAAAGTACAGAATCTTTGCTTAGAACCCCTAGAGCCAAGTAGATGGTCGATGGAGGGATATTTCTTTTTCTTAGTTTGGCAGCCACTACTGTGATAAGGCAGGGGTACGTGCAATAAACAAATAACTTTTTAGTTCAGGAATAATATTTTAACTTATCGTTGTTTGTCAAAATTCTGTTTAGAAATTATTATCATTTTTCCTATCACGGGTTTACCTTCTTAGTTACAATCACGGTTACAATACGTTTTTCAAATATTAATATTAATATAGTTTCACGTACGCACTGTAAGAAATTATATCTCCTCTTTTAACTCAATTAAAAATGTGTATCGACCGTAAAGTTTAACGTAGTCTTTACTCCAACAAAGACAAATTATACGGTAAGAAAATCTATAGCTACAGCTAGTAACGAGAACAAAGAAGTATAAAGAATTAAGCATGAATCGAGGCATGAACTATAAAATCGTTTATTGGATATTTCCTTTAATGTTCATTTTCAATTAAATGACACAAGCAGATATTGCTTTTGGCGAACGTAAAAACAAAATATTTGAAAATAGAATATCAATATTGATTATCAATGTATTAATTCCTGAAACTGAAAATTTGCTGAAAATTAATTAAACACTGTTATAAAAATGTTTGGAGGCCCTAATTTATTCGGATAAAACGAAAGACAATAAAACAAAACATTTTTATTATAAAAAATCTGATGTGGACAGCATATTACCTTCCGTCAGTCCTATGTATTTTATACAAATTCCACACAATTTTTTTTTTGCAAAAGATTCCATATTTCCCGTACATTAACTTCAGTCAATTCTATATATTCGAACTTTGTTTCTTGTAAGAAATTCTATATATTTCCAGTAAAATTATAACACAAACATACTATGCCAATTGCACTGGACAATGACATTTGTTAATTAGAATTTTTAAAATATTAATATAGTAGATGTTTCCATGGTTATTATAGCATAGCTGGCTGCTTTATGAAATTTAATTTTTTTATAATTTTTTAACTCAATATCCATTGAATATGAAGTATAAAAAGTAATCAAATCGTATAGAAAATAAAATATTCTTTAATATTTATAATAACATTTTTTTTCAAGAATAACAAACTGTTAAAATCTTCAAATTAGGGTACTTCCGATCAACCAATTATGACCAAAATCTAATCAGCTCCTCATATGGATTTTAAGAAGAGGAATACGCAAAAATTATAATTTTTGGAAAGATGGTATTGGAGTTTTGCGATTCGAAAGAATTGTCACACACACACATACATACATACATACATACATACATACATACATCCATACTTCCATCCATATATACATCCAAACATATATACATACATAAATACAGACATCATCGTAAAAATAGTAAAATCGTATTCTCGGGATCCTAAAACGTGCTTATTCATTAAAAACTCAAGCCAATAGCCTCCTTACCTAAAGGTGACGGAAAGTAAAAAGTTGAAACCTTCGTAAATGGTTTTTAAAATCACGTAATGCAAACTGTAACATAATAACAATAGCCACAGGAGCGTATTCAAAATATTTCATACAATATTTTTTGTTATTAAATCAATTTACACAATATAAATAAATAAATATAAATAAATATATCATCACGGTATATTACCCATTGCTAGGTGTGCCAATCTGCCTTGTACGCAGATATCGGTAATGATGATGACATATTTGTACCGTGCCGGCGTTTACCAGGCGTCAACTCACGGGCACTCATTGCTGGCGTGGAGAGTGCACCACAGGGGTCAATTTAGTAAACGGCTAGATAAAATTTATTTTAAAAATTACACGGTGCAATCACTTATATTTTATTTATTTCTGTCTAAATCGTTACAGATATCGTAACTTACGCAGAGACAGAAAAGTTTACTATTGAGTGTATCTTTCTCAAAACCAATAATTCTACGTTATTGACGTTGCCATTAAAAAACAATGGTCTAATCATGGTCGTGACACCCAAGTTTCATACACTAGTGGTTCACTAACAATAACAAATACCATCTTAATAGATGAACTATATCCATATGGATTGTCATATCAAATTTCATTCAAATCGAACAAAGCGTTTCGTTATTATAAGCAAAATTATTTTTTTAGAAGACTTTGAAGCAGAATACTGGCTAAACGATGCACTTTCGGATGTAAGTTTAGTTACGTTAAATCGTCTTATTTTGGGCCCAGAAATCTGTGGTTAAGCCATGTCCCCCTATTTCCAAGACACCTGTATATTAATTCATTTCGTATAAACTAATAAATTCTAATGTTTATTTTCTCAATTTCAGTTGATCATATCAGCCATGAAATTGTGTCAGCTGGTAAGCATGTTTGTTCGTAATTAGCATATGTGGGTTCCATTAAATTTTAAAATTCTTACTCAGTTTAAAGGGATATTGTAGTGGAAATTATATACTCTAAATAATTGAGTTAATTTATTGTTTCAAAATTGAGATAATTAAATGTTTCAAAGTAATTTAGATGAAGATATTAAATTAAAAGTTGACTCAATTTAGTAATTGAGATGTTTTTAATTAGTATAAATTTAATTTTATTATGACATAAATGTATCAGATATCACGCCAACAAAGTATATAAAAATAGTAATAGAAGAAGTTCCAGTCTCGGTAGCAGCTATATCGTTATTGGGACCCGCATTGAAATATAGTAAAAACGTTCTGATTCACTGAAAACTCACTATCGATTTTTTTGACCAAAAACATTGCCTCCCTTACCATGGCGGGAGGTAAAAAGGGCACTTATATCCATCCACCATACAAATGCTAACGTATTCGCAATCGTAGATAAAATTTTTCCTCTAGTGGCGCAAATTAGTACTACGAAAAGCAATCGTACAAGCGCCATATTGAATAAGTGACAGCTGAGTTAGTAGTGTAGTAATTAATAATTAAATACTTTAACTTATCGCCTTCATATAAATAAGTTTTTAAATTCGGTTTGTATACACAGTCAACGAAACACAGTGATCAATGTGAACTGTCATATGTCAAACCCATCGTATGGCGGCCATCTTGCTTTGAAAATCAGCGCCTCTATCGTTAATTTCGATTGCGAATTAATATCTCTCGATTTTTTATCATCGGTGGTGTAACAAAGACTTCGACTCTCAATTGTCGTTGACGTAACGTGGCACGTAACATAACGTTATGTTAAACTCTTTCACTTCCTGAAAGATATGATCTTTATATTTCATAGTGCACTGGTGTGTGTGTTTATGTGGTATTGTTACTATGGCAAAACAGATGAATAGACTAACTCAGCTAGCGGCTACAAAATGGAAAAACAAATGGGATGAAGACCAGAGTTGTATTCAGGGAGAATTCAAAATAAAATTATATTCATAGTGAGTTTATATCAAAGACAACCGTAGCCCATTTTTCTGAATTTGAGATAATCAAAGAAAATATTTTCTATATGTAACTTCATTACAGTTAAAGATTTCTATAGCTTACCTAATTTAAATCAGGATGACGTTTAAATATTAAAAAAAATACTGGAGGTTAAAAATTAGAAAAATAAACATTGATAAGCAATAGACCTTTTCAATTTAAAGAAATAGAAGATATGCGCAATGGGGATCTGCGCATAGTAAGAACTATTGAGATCTATGGCGTTTTTACTTTCCGTCACCTTTAGGTAAGGAAGGTATTGTCTTTGATCAAAAAATTCGGTGGTAAGTTTTTGATGAATAAGCACGTTTTAGGGTCCCTAAAATACGATTTTACTATTTTTACTATGGTCTGTATGTGTATGACAAAATTTTCTAATGCGATAACTCTAAATACTATACAATTCCAAAAATTATAATTCTTTCGTATTCCTCTTCGTTACATCCATGTGAAGAGCTGATTAGATTTTGGTTATAATTGGTCAACCGGAACTACCCTCATTTGAAGATTTTAACAGTTTTTCTTAAAAAAAAACGATGTTAAATATCATTTTTTCACATTTAATGTTATTATAAATATTAAAGAATATTTTATTCTCTATACGATTTGAATGCATTTTATACTTCATATTGAACGGATATAGAGTTAAAAAATTATAAAGAAATTAAATATCATATATTAGCCAGCTATGTTATAAACAGCTGCTATAATAAGAACATTCTGATTGAAAGGTGTCAGTGTCAAGTGCAGATGACAGTATGTTTGTGTTATAATTTCACTGGAAATATAGGATATTTTCTTAGAAACTTTCTGTATGGAATTTGTATAAAATACATACAACTGCTTTAAGGTAATGTACAATAAATAGAATCTTTTGCAAGGAACTTTCTGTATGACATTTATACAAAATACATAGAACTGACGCAAGGTAATGTGCTGGCCACATCAGATTAAAAAAAAAATAGACGTAAAATGTGAGAAAAATCCTTGACAACTTTTTTTCTCGAAAGAAGTTACAAAAGCTTTTTTTGGAGCTAAAATGTCTATAACGATGCAAATTTTCACCGAGAATACAGGTATTTTAATGACTGCAATATTTTTGGCGTTTCGTTTGACAGCCCAACTGGCAGTTTTTGGCGCCATTTTCTTACTATTTGCAGCGATAGAAACAGATAGCCGTTAAATTGAAAAGGTCTATTATATAATAATTAGACATTTTTATAGGACGTTTTTGTAGAAACGCTTAAACTTTAAAATGTAATAACTTGTAATTAAGATTATGTTGTGCATAATGCCCAAGGGCATTCGAGTAGTTGTTATAGTAATATCAAGAAATTGATATTGACACTGGGATAAAGTCTAAAAAAAACAAGCACTTGTCAGGGCCGTAGCCAGAACTAAATATTAGACAGGGCTCAAGTTTTTTTAGCCAGGGCTTGTTTTTTTTGTACATAATAAGAGCATATATTAGTGCTTTTATTCAAAGCATATTTAAGCAATATTATAATGATATAATGTATATATTTAAACAATGTTGATATGATATTTATTTATTGCACTTAAAAGAAAATACATACTATTGTTTATTTAAAATATTATATATAAGAAAAAGAAACATATTTTGCTGTATCGGAAAATAAATAAATACTTACAAATAACATAAATTAAAAAAGCTGTAATTTTCTATCATTTTTATTATGAAACTTTTTAAAAATAGCTCTAGATCAAGTGCTTCAGTTCTTTGCCTTTCAATAGCCAAATATATTAAATGTTTCATACGGGGATGATTTATTGAGTATCTTTGTGGTCTATTAATTGCTGTTAATGTTGAAAAAGATGATTCATTTAACGCAGTACTACATCCGATTGTTGCAACTGCAGCGAAAAGTGCATACGTTTTCTTAAACGCTTCTCGCTGCTTAAACAATTCGGTTAAATGGTCATCTGGTTTGTTATTCATATAATCTTTAACCACTGCTAGTTCTACTGCTGGAAGAGTAATACCTACAAGTTCATATTAAATAAAAAATGTAAAGTAGTGGCATAAATAGGTGTATCAACGTATGCCGTCGCATAGGGTCCCGAATACCTAGGGGGCCCTTCGAGGTTCCGCGGAATTAGATTTACATATTTAAACTTCAAATTAAAAAAAAAAGGAATTAGAAACTGATTGTGAGGTTCGGCATTTTTCATAAATTAATTCTCCTACATAAAATTATTTTCGATTTAGACAAATAAAAATAATTAATTGTATTATTCGTTTAGCATTATTCTAGTCCCGTTCTTTAGAAAATTATTTTGATTACAACCAAGAAATGCTTGATTACAGTGAAAAGAGTTGGATTCCAATAAAAAAAGATAAATAAATCACACAAAGAAAAACTTATTATAATAATAATCATTATTGTGTTTTCATTCCACCCGGGTATTCTGTATCTAAGTAAAGTATGTGTATCAAGAGTGCGGTAATTTGTTTAAAATATATACCGCTGCTATCCTACAGGTATTTTTTAAAAGATTTTTGTTTACAATAATCAAAATGACTAATTACGTACAATGACTACAATGGACAGGACCGGTAGAGATCGTGTAAGATCGATTAATAAGTAGTCCATTGGAATTCAACAATAAATGCACTTTCTTATACATGGAAAAATACATTAATAGATAGGGTGTAATTAAGTGACGGGGAGTATTAGCCTTTAGTAATAGTTAGAATGTATTTTTACTTTTTACATCCTTGATTTTAATGAAGCCGCTAATATAATTATATTATTTTTTCTATATATTAGCCAGATTATTTTTACCAGGGCTCAATATTTTTTTACCAGGGCTTAGCCCTGGCCAGCCCCCCTCTGGCTACGGCCCTGGCACTTGTAGATATGAAAATATTCGAATATTTATGTCTGAAGCTTACTTCATATTCATCGCAGACTATGTCCAGATGGATACAAGGGCTGAACTCCATCTACGTAGACTAGGTTTAAACTGGGTCTAAAATTTACTATGAATAAGTCCAGGGTGGTCTAAGTTAGACCTAGTTTAAACCGGGTCTATCTCAGTTACTATTACTACGTTTACATGCAGTTTTGAAAATGGTTTCAGTTTTCAGTCAAAATTATGCAAAACTGTTTACATGCAGTTTTCAAAACAAGTTTAAAAATTGATTTGAAATCAGTTTCGGCGCATGCGCATTTAGCTGATATAAGTGACAGATTCTCTTCACTCCAAATACTTCGTTTTGCTATTATTCCAATTATTTTCTATACTTCGTACCACTACGCACTAAAACTACACAACTGTCAGTATATTTGAAGGTTAGTAACACAAAGCGACAGAAATGTTATGCTCTGTACGCATGCGCAGTATCGAAACTGAATTTTAAGTGTTTACATGAGTAGTTTTGAAACTAGTTTTCAAGTCCAACCCATGAATTTTAGTTTTGGTTTGAGATAATTCAAAACCGTTTTGACATTGTATACATGGCGTTTTTAAAACTAAAAACGTTTTAAAAACGGTTTCAAAACTGCATGTAAACTCAGTATATGAATACGGCTGTTACAGTTTTGAAAAGAATACAACAATGCCAATTACATTTTTATATTATTCTTTCCACATGTAAAAATAAAGAATGCACCCTTTGAGCATTTCGTTTCTGTTACTAAACTATTCATTCCTTTAATCAAATGCTGTGTACCTCTTGAGAAATTTGAATGGGCCATGTATGCATGTATGCTTGTATGTAATGTAAGGCAGTCTGGCTATGTATCCTCACGTTCACGTTCGTGACCCCGACCTCTGACCTTCAGTTTGGCCTGATTTACAGATCAGAGTCAAATGTCACTCATCCTTACATCATCTAGCTAAAATTATGTATTATACCATCGCAGAGGAGATATGGATCATTAATTACAAACAGAATAGAATTGCAAAGGTAGAAATGCGTAGGAAAGAATATACTTAACCTTCATCAGTGAACTTCAAATGTAATGATAGATGATCAAATCATTTCTAGAACTGCTAATGACATAATTTTTAAAGTAAGACTATTTTTAGCAAATTATAAAACGTACACAAATGGTGAGAAATGTATACAAAATTACTTGTTGCTGATGTTTTGTTATTATTTTTTCCCTGCAGAAAGCAACAGTACATGCTGCCGAAACGTTGAGTTCAAATTAATAAAAACAGAATTTAAACTAAAAGGTTGTTTTTTATTGTTTTATTATCTGCAATATAACACAATATGGGATTACAGCTCAATCGAATTAAGAGAAATTAGTAAAAAATAGTGAACGTATAAGCTTAATAATAAATATTAATAAAGAAATATATATGTAACGAATACCCAGTTAGGGGAGGAGCCTACTACCAATGGAAGTAGAGAAATTCAAATAGCGGAGGCGTGGGTAATCAGTCCAGTAGTGCAATTCTCAAACAGTTTTTATTTGAATATAAATATTTTGCATTAAACTTAATAATTTAAATACATTTCCAATTATAAATCAGGAGATAAATCATGTAGACTTGTACAGTATAATAATATTCATTTATTTTTTATAAATATAATTTAGAAATAGCATATATTTCATGTCAGCAATGAGTACCCGTGAAGTGACGCCTGGTAAACGCCCGCACGGTACAAATATGTCATCATCATTACCGATATCTTCATACAAAGCGGATTGGCACACCCAGCAATGGGTAATATGCCGAGATGATATATTTATTATTTATTTATATGTATATTTCAAAAACATTTAGAAAATAGTTTGATATAAAAACTTATATTCGTGACGTCACATCTATATTTTCAAATTTCGGAGGAGTATAACTCGCTTATTAATAGGAATTTTTACACCGACAGTCTTAGTTTTACTTATACGTTCAGATGAAATTATACTAAAAAACTGGCGGAATCCCCTATTATAACAATAATAATACGAACATTAAGCAAAATATTAGTGGGGTCATATCAAATAGAAAAAATGTTAATTTTTCTTTCATAAATGAAAAATTTACCTAATGTTATGCATCAAAAATATTTAATATTATTATACTTTTCATTCATGATTTTCTTTATAAAGATACTGAGTCAGATTTTGTGACGTTATAATTTTGTACGCAAATACACAATAGTGAGGCACCCCCGTATTTGTGCCTGTACTGTAGGTACGTGAATCAAATTAGTCAATTTTTTAACATAACCTTATAACCAACATTTTGAAAGTAACGACAATATCCTACAATAATTTGTTTTTTTAAAAAAGTAAGTACAACGTAATATGCCAAACAAAAATTATAAATAAATACAATTTATGTTTGATTTGGGTAGAGAACAACTCGTTGAGAAGTAAAAATATTTTTTTTTTTGTTCATATTCTTATAGCAATATATACTCCAAAATACTACTCTTGCTTATATGATGACATAAACGTCAAATTTAGTTCCATTTTTACTCAGTAGGCGATACTACGGTCGCAAAATGATGACGTCATTTGACATTTTGAATAGACTTTTAAAAAAAATCTGTATAACTAGAAACTTATATGAGATAAAATATACATTTTCATAAGTAGTTTTAAATGTATTTTCAGAAAAAAATAAATTGGACAATGTGAAATAACCCCATTGCTTTATATCACGCCGTACTGTACTTAAACTACAAAATGGGAATTATTTGTAATATTTGCATATATTTGTTTAATATGTACATAAATTTAGCCAATATTTCAATTTTATTGAAATTATTTGATAAAATATTAATACATAATCTGTTTCCATTTATGTGCATATAAATGAAAATGATTTTTGTACCCGGATTTATAAAAATGTTTTAATTCTGCGCCTACATAAAATAAATTATCTGACATATATGCGACATATTTGTGATGTGGCATCATTTATCCTATAAGGAAATGTCTAAAAATAAATCATTAAATAATTCTTCGACAAATAATAACAACTAACAACTTAAAATTAGATCTGACTCATTAATTCGATTAAATTGTAGAAAATTCGCACTAATCTTCAAGTCGTTTATTAAATGCAGCAAAAATAATTACAAGCCAATGATAATTTGATGGAAAAACAGTTTTGTCTTGTTGAATATTTTAAAGAAAAGAAATTGATTGCATTGAATTGCAAAGTAATAGAGTGCAACAGTCCTACAAAAGAAAAGGTCAAGGACAAATAGAACAATTGTTGTGGAGACTAAAATATAATTTTGACAGATTTATTACGGAAATCAGGATAGATCTGTACTTTTTTAATTCGTAACAGGCTAACAATACAATAAACAGCCCATTCGATATTACAGAGAATAAGGAATAGTTTTGATCTCTCTGATTGGCTGAAATTGGAGACAAGAGACAAGTTTACCCAATATAATTTCGGCTACTTAAAGCTGGCGCTAATGTGAACACCATCTTCTGAATGGCTTAAATGAACGAGAGGTAGACTTTAAACTGTGTATAGTTTATTTTTTTAAAGAAACTCGTACACTTATCTCTCTCATTTTCAATGAAAAGAAGCGTGTGCGATAAGGATGGATATAACAGGCCTGTCTTTCAAAAATTCATATTAGGTTTGTTCGTTCCGCTACCCTGCGTCTATCGCAAACCGCGGCGGTGAAATTTGCTGTTCTTTTCGATTCGCGGTTCACTGTAAAGTCACTAGATTCTGTTCGTTCCGTTTTTCTAGTAACTTGCGGTAAAACGCCGCGGCAGTTGGCGGTGATAATTTTTACAGTGACTCATGACTCGGTGGTAAAAAAATAATCGGTTGTAATGTTCGCGTCTACATATGCAGTGCTAGTATGACAGTGTTTGACAAATAAATATTAGGAGAAAATTGTTATTTTTCAATAAGTATGCTACGTAATGTTTCAGTTTTAGAAATTGAAATACATTTGTAAAATATGTAAATGTCAATGTCATATGAATTATGATTTGTAACAAGGTAAATTTAAATGATAACAATAGTAAACAATTAAAATAATGGAAAATGGAATAATATATTTTCACTGAGTATCCCTTATAATTATAATAGTCTGACGTATCTTCGAAAATAATTTAACGCAAACGGATCGAACAGAAAAATAATTTTTAGTAACTCAAATTATTACCGCGGCGATTGGCAGTGAATCGCAAAACGCAGCGACAATTACCGCCGCGTTTTGCGGTAAAACGCAGCATAGCGGAACGAACAAACCCATTGTTTTCATAGCCTTACGAATACCAGTTGACTAGTTTTGTATTTTGAATGCAATTACTGTAACATCTATTTTTATAATAATAAAATAACACTACTGAATTGACAGAACAAAATCTTAAATCATACAATTCGTAGATGACCTTTATCGGGTATCTTTATTTTTTTTTTTACTGTACATAGGTTCTAATTGCTTAAGCTTTGAGAGAAGAGGGCCCTAATGATTTTTAATGAATATCTCTAAAAATGTCATTTTTTCAGTATATATTTTCAAACTTTTTTAAAACTAGAAATAACTGATATAATTCTGGAAATATGTATACGTATAATTTTTACAATATATCAATAAATTTTATTTATTTTTTAAAATCAATAAAATATTCATTTACTTTTTATTATTTGAATCTTACTAGAAATTTTCATTTCCCTCTATCTATATTTCTATTTTACATACTTAAAAAACTGTAATTTTACTATATATTTAAGTCATTACTTATAAATAGATAATGATGCATATATCTGCGCATACGTAAACTTAAAAGATAACATTTGAAACATCAAGGTAGGCAACGCCTCTGAGGTACAATAAAAACAAAACGTGTGCGGTTATGACGTCATCATAATGACGTCATCGTGCAAAATGCGAGCGGAAATATAATGAGTATATACGACGTTCACTCACTGAAGTAAAAATAGATGATTTATATTTGAATTTAGATCGTTGAAAATAAGAGCGAAATGCAGTCAAAAATAGGTTAGCTTAGAAGACATTTTCAACGGAAAGTGGTTGCATTTTACACATCTCACTAACATTAATTGGACTAGGTATACATTATTCATTCATATAACATTATTGTTTTATTTTCTATTGTACTTAATATAGTATGTACAAAACATTTAATTGTCATATTAAAAAGGACAATGCTATACTTTCTATTAAAAATAGTATATTAAAGAACGTGTTTTATAAGACATAAGTCTTATAAAATGAGTTCTTTATACTATTTTTTATATTTTGCGCCTTCTACAATAACATTTACTTACTCAATTTGTGATTATATTTGTAACCATTTGTACATTTTCATGTAAATAATCTTCCCTAAATAAAATAAAAATAATAGTAATAATATCTCGGACACGAAAAGAGATATCGACGTGTGGTTTTAAAATCTTAAATCTACACTCCTCAAACTACTTAAATACAAATTTTCAGAATTTTTAATTTTTTAAAAATTTCCACCCTTTTTTAAACCACACCATCCTTATACCCAAAAATAGGTGTGCGGTACACCTTCAACGACTTCACCAGTAAATTCCTCGTACCAAAAAACATAAGTATACCAATTTTCATCAAAATATTCCAACAGATACATTCATTATTAAACATTCCTTAAAATTGCCAAAAACTGAAAAAATCGCAATGGGTACACCTTAGATTTTTTGCGATTTTTGGCCATTTTCAGACTTTTCCTTCTGGAGATTGTAATAGTTGTTCAAAAATTATGAAAATTGGTATGCTTATGTAATTTTGCTCGTAGAATCTAGTGGTGATATCGCCAGCGGTGTATAATTGACCATTTTTGGGATATGACCCAAAAATGGGAATTTTTGAGCAAAGTTTTGAGGCCGAATATCTCGGACACGAAAAGAGATATCGACCTGTGGTTTTAAAATCTTAAATCTACACCCTTCAAACTACTTAAATACAAATTTTCAGAATTTTTAATTTTTTAAAAATTTCTACCCTTTTTTAAACCACACCATCCTCATACCCAAAAATAGGTGTGCGGTACACCTTCAACGACTTCACCAGTAAATTCCTCGTACCAAAAAACATAAGTATACCAATTTTCATCAAAATATTCCAACAGATACATTAATTATTAAACATTCCTTAAAATTGCCAAAAACTGAAAAAATCGCAATGGGTACACCTTAGATTTTTTGCGATTTTTGGCCATTTTCAGACTTTTCCTTTTGGAGATTGTAATAGTTGTTCAAAAATTATGAAAATTGGTATGCTTATGTAATTTTGCTCGTAGAATCTAATGGTGATATCGCCAGCGGTGTATAATTGACCATTTTTGGGATATGACCCAAAAATGGGAATTTTTGAGCAAAGTTTTGAGGCCGAATATCTCGGACACGAAAAGAGATATCGACCTGTGGTTTTAAAATCTTAAATCTACACCCTTCAAACTACTTAAATACAAATTTTCAGAATTTTTAATTTTTTAAAAATTTCCACCATTTTTTAAACCACACCATCCTCATACCCAAAAATGGGTGTGTGGTACACCTTCAACGACTTCACCAGTAAATTCCTTGTACCAAAAAACATAAGTATACCAATTTTCATCAAAATATTCCAACGGATACATTAATTATTAAACATTCCTTAAAATTGCCAAAAACTGAAAAAATCTGAATGGGTACACCTTAGATTTTTTGCGATTTTTGGCCATTTTCAGACTTTTCCTTCTGGAGATTGTAATAGTTGTTCAAAAATTATGAAAATTGGTATGCTTATGTAATTTTGCTCGTAGAATCTAATGGTGATATCGCCAGCGGTGTATAATTGACCATTTTTGGGATATGACCCAAAAATGGGAATTTTTGAGCAAAGTTTTGAGGCCGAATATCTCGGACACGAAAAGAGATATCGACCTGTGGTTTTAAAATCTTAAATCTACACCCTTCAAACTACTTAAATACAAATTTTCAGAATTTTTAATTTTTTTAAAATTTCCACCATTTTTTAAACCACACCATCCTCATACCCAAAAATGGGTGTGTGGTACACCTTCAACGACCTCACCAGTAAATTTCTCGTACCAAAAAACATAATTGTACCAACTTTCATCAAAATATTCCAACGAATTAATTATTAAACATTCCTTAAATTGTCCCTATATAAAAAAAAAATAATTTCAACATTATATTATTAAAATGAGTTGTCAATTAACTAAAAATAAATTAGGTAAAAATGGGTTAAAGAAACGTCATCTAGTACCAACCGTCTAAAACGTATCGAAATGAAGGTCATTACGATACGCAATTGCGATCGTAATGACTTCATTATGAACGCAAAAAATAAAAACATTTTTTTTTGTATTATTTACGGAAAACAGGAACAAACTAGGTACAATTTTGCGCATTATATACCGGTTGTTATGTAAGTAATGTGCCATAGTTATTGGTATGATAAATAGAATTAAAAGCTGAAAGACGTTATAATCTGAAATATATTCTGCACAATCTGTTAAGTTGTAAAAGGAGTGTAAAGCTTACCAATTACGAACAAGCATCTTAAATTAAAATCTAATATTCAAGTTGCCCCAAAAACCTTACATAACACCCTGTATTTATGTATGTATGATGGCCAGATGCAGCAATAAGGCTCAAATTTTAAGCTAGGCTTAAAAAAAATATGCAAATCAAAATTTTGACAGCAATATAATATAATTCATTTGACATGTCATTTCGATGCAATATTATCCATTTAAGCCAAGCTTAATATTTAAAAAATCTGATGTGGAGTGGACACCACACTAGTTCCTTGTACGCAAGACCAATATGAAGATGAAGTATAGACTCAATTATAAAATTGCACGTATTTGACGTAATTTGACATTAACATTTTTACCTTCCGTCACCTTTAGGTAAGGAAGGTATTGTCTTTGGTCAAAAAATTCGATGATGAGTTTTTAATCAATAAGCACGTTTTAGGGTCCCTAGAATACGAATTTACTATTTTTACGATGATGTGTGTGTGTGTGTGTGTGTGTGTGTGTGTGTGTGTGTGTGTGTGTGTGTGTGTGTGTGTGTGCGTGGATGTGTGTGTGTGTGTGTGTAACAAAATTTTCGTCTGCGATAACTCTAATACTACAGTTACAAAAATTATAATTTTTCGTATACTACTTCGTTACATCCATATGAAGAGCTGATTAGATTTTGGTTACAATTGGTCAACCGGAAGTACCATCATTTGAAGATTTTAACAGTTTTTCTTGAAAAAACTATGTTAAATATAATTTTTTCACATTTGATGTTATTATAAATATTAAAGAATATTCAATTCTCTATACGATTTGACTGCATTTTATGCTTAATATCAAATGGATATAGAGTTAAAAAATTATAAAGAAATTAAATTTCATAAAGTAGCCATAGCTATGGAAACAGCTACTATATTAAGAAAATTCTGATTGAAAGATGTCAGTGTCAAGTGAAATTGACATAGTGTGTTTGTCTTATAATTTTACTAAAAATATAGGATCTTTTGCTTTCTGTATGGAATTTGTATAAAATACATACAACTGCTTTAAGGTAATGTACAAGAAATAATAATAATAAATCTTTTATTTCTGCAGATACATTACACAGTATATAGAAAACGTCACAAAATAATAATTTTCTGTATGAAATTTGCATAAAATACATGCAACTGCCGGAAGGTAATGTACAAGAAATAGAATATTTAATTTAGCAAGGAACTTTCCGTATGAAATTTGTACAAAATACATACAACTGACGGAAGGTAATGTGCTGGCCACATCAGATTTTTTTTTATTTGTTTTATTTTTTGTCCTAATCCATAACAAGCTTCATTACAAAAACCAAAAAGTATATGTTTTAAATTTACATATCTCGCTTATACAAAGGGCTAATTTAATAATACTTGATGTGCTAGACGCAGAATTTAATTCTCTAAAACTCTTATTTGAAGCATTTATTTCTAAAATCAAAATGAAACCATTTTATTCAAGAAAAACTGTTAACAACTTCAGGTAATA
The DNA here is from genome assembly GCA_963082715.1 of Harpalus rubripes. Taxonomy (NCBI): domain Eukaryota; kingdom Metazoa; phylum Arthropoda; class Insecta; order Coleoptera; family Carabidae; genus Harpalus; species Harpalus rubripes. The sequence continues at coordinate 3,033,807 of OY720450.1, forward strand.
TATCACTTCCGGTTAGCCTGTTTTAACCAAATTCTGCTATGTTATTCCAATTGATATAAAAGTCTTATATACTAAATTTGAAAAGTTTTGGATTATATTTTAATATAGTTTTTCATTAAAATCTATTATAGGCTTCAAATAAAGTACCTTTTCTGGCAATTATGTAATGGCCAAAAAGGGAGGTGCACAACTAGATGTTATAGAAGTCCTAAATACAAAATTTCAACTTTCTACGGCTTACCGTTTTTGAGTTATGCGAGATACGTACGTACGTACGTATACATACGTACGTACAGACGTCACGACGAAATTAGTCAGAATGGATTCAGAGATGGCCAAAATGGATATTTCCGTTGAAATCTGGAAACCGAAATTTTTCGCGAATACAATACTTCCTTTACTTTGTACAAGGAAGTAAAAAGAAGACTGTTTTGAGTGTAATTTCTGCAACTTTTAGTAACCAACAATTATATTAAATATATAAATGAAGACGGATTTGTGAAAAATTCACGGACTCTAGAGGGATTCGAACTCGCGGCCTCCCAATTTCGGGTTCGAATCCCGCTGGGGTCCGTGAATTTTTCACAAATCCGTCTTCGTTTATATATTTAATATTTAAGTTACGTTTTTAAGAGGAACATGATGAAGTGGAAGGTGTGATACAATAATATCGTCAATACCAAATAGATTGATACACACGACATAGGTAATAAGTCATTGCTATTATTGAGTCTAACAAAATTAAACTAGACATAATAAACTGCCACATTTTAAAAATATAGGTTAATGTTTTTGTTGGCTGAAATAGTAATAAAATCTTGGACTATAAAATTTTTATATCCTTCGTGTATGCTATGGTGGATATTATCGTTAATCCTTTAAAAACTTTTATATATTTCCGATTCTTACAAGAATTGCACGAATCACACGAATGTCAAGGGTATAAGAGACACGAGTATTCTTAAGAGAAATGTTGGGAGTTGCATTTCTTTGTAAACTCTGATGCGGAAAATAGAAGAAAACAAGAGAAAATAAAACAAAAACAAGACAAATAAATACGACCCATTTACATATTTGTCAAAAACTGTTATGCTATATGTATATTAAGTTGTAAGAATTTTTTTAAAACAGAGGAAATATTATGGTATGTCTAGCGAATGAAAGTTGGCGTTTAAATTATTTTATAGATGTGGTTTCTTTTGAAACCCTAGAGAAGAATAGAATTGTATTGTGTCAAGATAAATGCACATTGACTTTTACGCCCATCACAGCATGTATTTGCTTAAAAGATTTGCAAGGGTAAGCACACAGAGAGGTATCCACAATTTTTCCAAATTACCAAATTTAAAACAGTAACCACAAATCAGATATTAAAATAAATAATAAAATTACTACAGTTTATTATTCAATAATTTATTTATATATTTTTTTACATTATACAAATCTTAAAAATATGTTCTCCTTCAATATTAGATTATTTTCTTCGTCCGGAAAATCACTCCATGGGTGCCACATTTTACTTCAGTTGTTAACAAATGAAACAAGAATAATGTGATACAAGGTTTAGCGAAATTTATATAGTCAAAATACATTAAAAGATTTTAACTGTATATTTCCCGGTTTGTACTGTAAATTTGGTAATCCGCCCCTGGCAGCACAGGTAAGAAAATACCCTGGAGTGATGGGTTAACCGAGCTTAAGAAGACGAAGTCAATGTGAATTTATCTTGACACAAACTATACGAAACATTCAGGTATGAAATTTTTGCATGAACCCATTTAAATACTGGACTAGGAAAGCACTGAAAAACATTACTATATACGACCGACTAGGGTAACTGAATATCAAAACAGGGGTGCGTTTAAAATATTTTAAACACTTTTCGTTTATGTTGATTATAACAAAATATTTTGATCTTTAAACTATTTAATTTGGCAATTCTATGAAATAGGATTGTTTTTAATTTCCTCTAGCAGTAATTCCGACTCGAGGGTTGCTTACACCTGAGACGAACGAACTAGAATTTGCGGTATTAATTTTTTTAAATACATCCCTGAATCCTGTTGCTAAGGTCATTTTAAATGCCTCCTGGTATTGAATACAATTCTAATATTCTGTAACGGTATACATAAGGGTCAATTTCCTTTCATATCAAATATAGGGAAATGTTTTCAAAAGAAATCATATCCATTAAATAATCTAAACGTCAACTTTCATTCGCTATTAGAAATTGGGTCCTAGACCGTAATAGTACAGACAACATATTTGGGAATTGGATTTACTCACCCCCTAGGGGCTGTCCTTAAATTACGTAACGCTTCAAGGGGGGGGGGGTCAAGAGTAGCGTTACGAGGGGGTGGGGGAGGGTTAATGTGTGCGTTATGTAACGATAAAATATAAAAAATATTGCTAAACTTGCTTTAATAGTTTTGAAATATTCAAATTTCGCGGTGCTAATTCGTATATGCAGGCAGTCGTTTGTTTTCAATAAGAGTTAACATAATATGTCGGGCACAGTTCCAATTCGGGCCAGTGGTCTTTCATTCGTGCAATGCAATTCATATTAAAACATAAATTCAAGTAGTGTTGATAAGAAAAAACTTTTCAATAGTTTGTTAAAAGCATATGGAAATGCATATGCTTTTAATTTCTGTGCTGTTATTTTTTCATCTTTATGTACATTAATTTAATTAGTTTCTGTTTCAAATTTTAACTGAATATTAAGGAGGCCATATACTTTTATATACAGTAAAAAAATTGGGGTGACAAGCCGTAGGGCAAGAGTAGTACATTATTTTTTATCTTTATGTACATTAATTTAAATAGTTTCTGTTCTGTTCTGTTATTTTTCATCTTTATGTACATTAATTTAAATAGTTTCTGTTTCAAATTAGGGGGTATTAAAAATTTCCTAATTTTGCGTTACGTAATTTAAGGACAGCCCTGAGGACAGCCCCCTACTAGCATACCATAAACAAAGGATTATCGCTAAATTTATGGAACACAAATGCAGAGACTGATTTAAAAATTTTGATTTTCACGACATTAAAGCATATTCAGTAAGATTACAACTGAAGAAAACATATATTAAAAAATTATTTGTAGATAAAATAGGTCTCAATTTTGAAACTAAATTCTGTCAGAAATGGGTTTTCCCCACTACGAATTCTGCTGCTCCCGACCAGTAGAATTTGAAATTTCTTATCGCCTTTTATTAAATACGCAATCCATTTTCAGTATAAGAATGCAGAAAATAACGACAAAAAAACAACGGAAGTAAACCACATAGCACTTGTTTAAATTTATGATGCCACGCCCGAATACAAAACACTCGACAAAACATATGACACATAAGTTTTCGGAATTTTTTTGACTGTACGATACTGTGTTTTAAGGAAACTTCTTTCTGTTTAGATGAAGGTTATTAAAAGAATATAAAATAAAATTAGTGGATGACCCCATTAAACATTTTGGGTTTGTAAATTTAATTTCAACGATTTATGACAATCCTCTAAGTTTTAAAAAGTATTATGGGGTACTTTCGTCGGTATATGACAATTACTTTGAAGAATTTTTATCAGATTTGGTCACTTGTTTCAAACAAATTGTTTGGAATGAAACTGTGTTTGAAAACATGAAAATAATTGCAAATACTGTTTTACACAAATAAATTTAAAACAATAGTATTATAATAAATATGAGGTATTCCCTGAGAAATTTACGTCAATCATTTTATGAAATATATTTTGTATAATAAATAAATCATTTTTAATAATGAAAACATGGAAATTTATGCATGTCAACAATGTTTACAAACATGAATATAGCAATTTGATGTAGCATATGTTTGTGTATTAGTTTGACTTATGAACACAGAAGCATGCCATTCATGTGTTACATATATTATTTATAAAACTAATCAGTTTACTTTGTAGTATTTTGTATTTTTATTCAAATGATATATTTCTATTAGTATTATTCGTAGACTATGATATTATTATAATGCCCTGTAAACAGTGTATTACAATAGAGAATAGACAGTTTAAATATAAGAATGTATATAAATATAGTCAGCTGGGTAATCAGTTTTAACCAGTTCAAGATTTGTTTGGGTGCCCTGGCTACCAATTTTGCAATATTCCTTATTCAACATGCACAAAATTATCAAATTTATTAGTAATGTAAAAAAGAAATCACCCTATTTTCATATAAATTGAAGGAAAAATAAAAATATGAAATCATATGAAATTAACAATAAATTTTTATTTTATTAAAGTTTAAAATAAGTTATTCGTTTTTAAAATATTTGAGTTTTTAATGCCCTCAACATCTACGTTACACTTATATTAGTAGACTCAATAGTCAGACTATTTTAAGTCCGATATTAGTGGAAACTCGACCCAACAATAAAAGTAAATCTTAATAACACAAAATTTGTTTAAACATGAAAGATATATTGAATGAAATAGGCTTCCAGTGGCAATATATTTTTATCTTCTGTCCTACCTTTAGGTTATTGTTTTTGGTCCAAAAATTTCATGGTGTTTTTAATTAATAAGCACATTTTAGAGTCCTTAGAATACAATTTTACTAGTTTTGCGATGATGTCTGTATGTCTGCGTGTGTGTGACGATTTTTTCTTCGTCGATAACTCCATCACTACAATTCTAAAAATTATAATTCTTTCGTATTCCTCTTCGTTACATCCATATGAAGAACTGATTAGATTATGGTTATAACTGGTCAACCGGAAGTACCCTCATTTGAAGATTTTAACAGTTTTTCTTGAAAAAACGCTGTTAAATATCATTTTTTCCCATTTAACGTTATTATAAATATTAAAGAATATTTTATTCTCTATACGATTTGATAACATTTTATACTTCATATTCAATGGATATTGCGTTAAAAAATTATAAATAAAATAAATAAAGAGCTAATATAATTTAAAAAATTCTGATAGATGTCAATGTCAAGTGCGATTGACATAGTATGTTTGTGTTATAATTTTACTGCAAATATATAATCAATTCTGTACAAAATATACATAGAACTGAGGAAAGGTAATGTGCTGGCCACATCAGATTTTTTTATATATCTTTATAAGTGTTAAAATATATGAATTTATGTGACTCCACTGTTTGTGAACAAAATTATTATTTTGTGACGTTTTCTATATACAGTGTAATGTATCTGCAGAAATAAAGGATTTATTATTATTATTATTATTATTATTATTATTATTATTATTACTATTATTATTATTATTATTATTATTATTATTATTATTATTATTATTATTATTATTATTATTATTATTATTATTATTATTATTTCTTGTACATTACCTTAAAGCACTTGTATGTATTTTATACAAATTCCATACAGAAAGCAAAAGATCCTATATTTCCAGTAAAAATTGTAAGACAAACACACTAGGTCAATTTCACTTGACACTGACATCTTTCAATCAAAATTTTCTTAATATAGTAGCTGTTTCCATAGCTATGGCTACTTTATGAAATTTAATTTCTTTATAATTTTTTAACTCTATATCCATTTAATATTAAGTATAAAATGCAGTGAAATCGTATAGAGAATAAAATATTCTTTAATATTTGTAATAACATCAAATGTGAAAAAATTATATTTAACATTGTTTTTTCAAGAAAAACTGTTAAAATCTTAAAATGATGGTACTTCCGGTTGACCAATTGTAACCACAAAACCTAATCAGCTCTTCATATGGATGTAACGAAGAAGTACACGAAAAAATTATAATTTTTGTAACTGTAGTATTAGAGTTATCGCAGACGAAAATTTTGTTACACACACATCCACACACACACACATCCACACACACACACATCCACACACACACACACACATACAGACATCATCGTAAAAATAGTAAATTCGTATTCTAGGGACCCTAAAACGTGCTTATTGATTAAAAACTCATCATCGAATTTTTTGACCAAAGACAATACCTTCCTTACCTAAAGGTGACGGAAGGTAAAAAGAATTTTCAGAAGATATTCTTAAATGGGGTCCCGTAGCCGCGTGCCTGAGGTTCGATCCTGACCGACGCCAAATATTTTGAATTTTAAGTGGTACAAAAGTGGCCCTTGTGGTGCACTCTCCACGCCAGCAATGAGTGCCCGTGAGGTGACGTCTGGTAAACGCCCGCACGGTACAAATATGTCATCGTCATTACCGAAATCTGTGTACACAGGAGATTGGCACACCCAGCAATGGGTAATATGGGTATTATTACCATACTGACTTGTCAACAATAACGGTCTACAAAATGAAAATAAAATAAAATGAAAATATAATGCCCTTCATTAATACTTACAGATAACGTTAGCATATCGTTCTAAATACGATCTACTTTATTCTAAAGTAACAAACATGAGGAATGAAGCACATAATTTGAATATTTATCATATTGACATATGCCAAAATAATTGTTCTGTTAACCATAGCAATCTGAAAGTAGCATTAATGAGAGAATTTCAAAAAATGATATTTATCAATAATATCGTAATTTTCTAAAACCGATAAACTATTGAACAAACCACGGATGTTATTAATCATAACAAGCCTTAGATGTCTTAAAACTTACATCTCCGGCAGTTATGATGTGCATAACATTCCTTGGTATGTTAATAGCTATTACCGGTTTCAGGATATTAATCCATTGTTTACATGTACAAAAGTAGGCTGGCAACTAAGTAATAACTGAATCTGTACGGTAATATTATTACCATACTGACTTGTCACCAACGGTCTACAAAATGAAAATAAAATAAAATGAAAGTATAATGCTCTTCATTAATACATACAGATAACGTTAGGGTATCGTTCTAAATACGGTTTACTTTATTCTAAAATAATAAACGTGAGGAATAAAGCACATAATTTTAATATTTGTCATATTAACATATGTCAAACAAATTGTTCTGTTCTTACAGTAGCATTAACGAAAGAATTTAAAAAATAATCTTTATTTTCTGAAACCGATAAACTATTGAACAAACAAGTCTTAGATGTCTTAAAATCCTCGTTCTACGAGCTCGTATTTCAAACAAACATCTGCGGCAGTTATGATGTACAAAACTTACCTAGGTATGTTAATACATGCATACATACATAAAATCACGCATTTCCCACTTAGTGGGTTAGCACAAACCCGGAAGAATAAAAATAACATCATCCAAAAAATAATCAGTCTCTCTTTCAACAACATTATTACTAACCTGACATCATAGGTACAACATATATTCCTCACTCTTAACATATTAAAGTGACCGATTTTCGGTAGTGAAATACCGCAACCGGACCACAATAATAGTTACGAAACAATCATCCTTCGCCACACATTCCTGTCTAAGCACACTTCTTTCGCCTCAGCCACATTCATAATCGCATTCATACACGCTCTTCTTCTCTTCCCACTCGGAAACTTTCTCTCTTTTAGTACCTTATCAATCACATCCATCCACTTACACACTGGACGGCCACGCAATCGAACACCCTCAATTTCACCAAGATATATAAGCTTTACAAGCCGTTCACTCTTCATTCTCTCCACATGACCAAACCATCTCAACTGGCTCATTCCTACTCTCTGAACAACATTCTTCCTAACCATACATTCTTCATTCACCAAATTATTCCTCACGCGATCCCGTCTTACATATCCACATACTCCACGTAAATACCTCATTTCCTCGGCAGTAACTCTCTTTCTATGCTTTCCCGTCCATGCCCAACATTCGCTTCCATACATCAAAGCAGGCACTAGCATTCCATTATACACACTTAAAGGAGCTTCTCTAGATACGTTTACGTGTCGAGCAAAAAATAATGTAATGTATGTTAATAATTATTATATTCCCAAATGTCTAAATTTTATGTTATTACCTATGAAATAATACTGCTGTATTGTTACCAATTAATAAACAAACAAAACTGCTTACCTCATCCACGGCCTGCTTGGTGCACTCATTGAGACTTTGTATCCACACATTGAGAATCTCATTCACTATAACCAAGTCATTGTACAGCCACTGAAACACATCGTTCACCCACAAAACTGCCACATTATCCGGTCCCGTACACTGTGGCGCAGGAGTATACACCACCCTCTTAAAATCCGGCACAGGACTCTTCCTTGACAACCTCTTCCTCATGGGAGGCGTCGGAGGAACGTAACCCCCTCCTCTGGACGCGCCAGCTGTCACCACCGGCGCCTTCTTCACCCCAGAAGCAGAAGAAGTTGCTTCGGTTGAGGTTATGTCTTCAACTTTTGGTTTTGAGGTTATAGGAGTGATTGTTTCGGGTTTGTATAGATCTTCTTTAAGGATGAAACGGAAGTAGATGAGCTTGCCGATCCAGAGGATGAATAAAGCGGCTAGGAGCCACCCGAAGATGAACATAGCGAGGGTGTCCATGGTGTAATCGGTGTAAGAGTCGAATGTACAGATGAGGTCGTCAACAGACTCAGCAAGGTCAGCCATTACAGCGCCATGCCCATAGCTATGGCCGAGCTACAGGAGGGAACACCGCCGCTGAAATGAGATATAAATAACATACGGCCCAGATCTAACTGAACTATATTTAACTAGGAAAGTAAAGAGTGAAGGAAGAACAGACATACGGGAAGAATCTCAGGAATGGATTGTTTTGTAAATAATTAAAGAAATGAGCAAAAAACAGACATTCCTACATTTACTACTCTGTCAATCTAAAGGCCCATTCAGAATAAAAAAAATTAGCGGTAGTGTAAGAATTAGTGGTATCGGTAGCGTAAGAAATTTATAGTAAAAATTATTTCCGTTCACAATGAAAAATTATTGAAATTATAGTTTCTAGGAATTTTTTATTATAAATTACTAGGATGCAAGGTTGACAGTTATAGCTGTCATTTTATTTTTGCACAAAAAGCAACTGACATACATGATGACTTATTAATTACACTTATCCACAAGCACTCCATTGTGTGAGATAAGCGAAGAAATTAAGGGAGTTTAAAATTATTTCAAAAACAAAAAAATGCATGGGCACAAATTGCATTTGAAATAGATGAAAATGGTAAGTTACGTGTTCACTTTTAATTGTGCAAAGTTTATTAATAAGTATGTTTGTTTATATAGCGCAACGTCGGAGGCACACCACAAAATGATCCTTTTTCTATTGCTCATTTTATCTGATAAAATCAGAAATCAGATGTCAATAAACGTCAAAACTGTCAAAAAAATTAAGCGGTAGCGTAGTGGCAACGTAGAAGTTTGGAGATTGCAAACTCCTACCGCTGCCATTGCCACTGCGCTACTACTAATTTTCTTAATTTTTGGATGTGAACGAATACATTTGCTATAACGCATTCAATCTTTTACCCAGGCCACTACCACTCACAGCTACCACTGCCACTAATTCTACCGCTACGTTAATTTTTTTGTTGTGAATGATACTTAATTGTATATTTTGATATTTTCATTTTAGTCCAGTTGGTAAAGCGTTTAAAAGTGGCTATTGTGAAATAAATGGTGGCAAGCTGGAATAAATTTTATGCTCTGTATTGGGACCTCCAAAAAGAATACTAATTTTGCACCCTATAGCAACCCCGAATTTTGCCGCCATCTTGAACCAAAAGTGCAAAAATTGAGTTTTTATCCATTTTCTTGAAAACAGTAGCTCATATTACAATTTTATAGAAAGCCGTTTTACTTATATTTGAGTATTGTTTCTAAAAGAAATTCACATATTCAAAATAAAATCTGAGATATAACGAATTAAATTTGAGATATCCTTACTTCAATTTTAGATATCTACAAATAAATTAAATCTCTAATACATTGATTTTTTTATGGGGTCTCGTGGCCGCGTGCCTGAGTGCCAGGTCGCGAATCTAGGGAACCGGGTTCGATTCCGACTGACGCCAAATATTTCCAATTTTAAATCGCACAAAATTGACCCTGTGGTGCTCTCTCCACTTCAGCAATGAGTGTCCGTGAGGTGACGCCTGGTAAGCGCCCGCACGGTGCAAATATTTCATCATTACCGAATTCTGTGTACAAAGCAGATTGGCACACTCAGCAATGGGTAATAAGCCATATGATATATTTATTTTTTTATTTTATTTTATTGATTTAAAGATATCTAAAATATAATTTGAGATATCTCACTTGGTTTTGAATTAAGGATATCACTAAATAAATTAGGGATATCACTAGATGAATTACGGATATCACTAAAAGAATTAAGATTATCACTAAAAAAATTTCAGATATCACTAAGCAAATTAAAAATATCACTAAATAAAATATGGATATGTATTTTTACCTCCTGCTACCCATGGTAAGGGAGGTATAGGGATCGTGATAAAAATCGCACATCGAGATTTTGGTAAATGACCACGTTTTAAGGTCCCTAGAATCCAATTTTAACATTTTCTCAATGATGTTTGTTTGTATGTGTATGTGTGTATGTATGTGTGGATCCTCCACTCTAACTCAAATACTATCATTCAGAAAATTTTGTAACCTTGTACTTCGAACTTTTTCTGTAGGAAAGACCCCATTAGATATTGATGAAAATCGGATAACCGGGAATGGCACTTTACTAGAATCTCAAAATAGTTTTTCTTCGAAAAATACCTTTAAATGTTATTTTTTCGAGATTAATGTTATTATAAAAATTAAAGATTATTAAATTTTCTATAGAGTTGCATTAATACTTTTTCTATATATTTTATGGATAAATTTGTAAAATTATCTATAGTTTAAATCCCAGAGCCTACGCTTTAAATAAACAAAACGCAGTTATTCAAATGTAACTGATAAATGTCACTATCAAAGAACTAATCATTTCAAAATAATATTAGTAATATTTTAAAACGGAATAAGTAAATAGAACAATAGAAAAGGAATTCAATACAGTTTCCAGCATAAGTAAATATGTAGGTATGTATTAAGATTAATAAAAATTAACGATTCACATTTTTAGACGTTTTTAGATTAGTGAATTCTTTTCTATCCCGGTATTTAAAATGTAATCTTCATTTTATTATAGCTCCGGTGGCTCAATGGTTAGAGCAACGCCTCATGTCATGAGTGCCCTCGGGGTTCTGGGTTCGAATCCCACTCAGGCATGGATGTGTGTGAATGTGAACCCACTCTGTAATTGGGATTTAATCCTGTTGAGGGGTTTAAAAAAAGGTAGTTGCTTGGATTAGATTAGACTATATTTTAAGAATTAAACTGTCAATATTAGAGTAAAATTCGATAATCCAAAAATAAGGATTAACTTAATCTATTTTGTGACTCGGGCTCTAAACGGCGGGAGGTATTGTGTTGGCCACACCAGATTTTTTAACATCTCTTTGAGAGTTGATCCTAGGTAAAAAAACCCTTTTATGCACAAAAAATTACGAACTTTAATTTTGTGTTCTTGTAAAATTTTGATACAGGCCACTGTTTTCAAGAAAATAGTCAAATGCTCATTTTTTGCACCTTTGATCCAAGATGGCGGCAAAAGTCGGAGTCCTTAGAGGGTGCAAAAATTGGATGTCTTTTTGAAGGTCCCAATAAAGACAATAAAATTTACTCCAGCTTGCCACCAATTATTTGCCGACTGGCCTATTTCTTAGGCATAGAAGCTCTATTAAAAACTTTAAATAATTGGCCTAAATACATGAATATGAATTAAATTAGTAATTATAAAAAAAAACATGCGTTCTATAATGGCTGTAGTATTTCTTGTTAAAAATGATCTTAGTTGATTTGTCTTACTAGTTCATTTATTGTTTATTAATGTTATGGATACCAGATACATTATGTAGTGTAATGCCCAAGGGCATTATGAGTTTTTGCTATGGTACTTAAAACTTTCCCAACCGTAATCTGTACAATATAAAAATATTATAGTAAGACTTTAAACGTTAAAACGTTGAAAGCTCCATAGCAGTTATAATGATACGTTCTCGGTCTACGTACATCCAGGGGTGAGTTATAAAAAAAATTAACGTCCGACTGATATGTTATTATTATCATAACAACCTTGCTTTCAGGATTCATAGCAGCCTAACTATTCCGTAAATTTTTCTAATCCGTAATCCGCAGAATATTGAACGCATGTTCAATTTTAGGATTTTTTTATTTCCAAAGATGTATAACTTATTAAAATTGTTTCAGGACTAATAATACAACAATAAAAATTACAACCTTTTAGTTTAAGTTCTATATATTTTATTTTATTTATGTACGACTTATGTTCATTTATAAAAATTTTAACTTTGGCAACATCTCGAATTTCATTAATGATAAAAAAATAGAGCATCTCCATTTAAAGAGTTTAAATAAATGCCTTAAGTAAGCGCAAACCAAAATCATGTATTATTTTTCATACTTGGAAATTTGCAAAAACTGCAAAATATTTTCGTATTATCTAGAAACCTATGCATTTTTCCGGATAAACAAAACACCACTAAAATGGCCTCCTAACGGCGCAACTTTTGTCTAATGTAAGTGACTTCCTGGACAGTGGACATCCTGTATATATTAATAAATTTTTCTTACATTAGTTATCATCCTGATAAATTTAGATATTGTACTAAACAATAATAACCAAACTAGTACACCCAGAAAAGTATAATATTGTAATAATCTACATTTTTGCATCATATTATTATGTTTACATTTATTTGGCCCAAATAAATACAAAAATATAACATTACCATAAATTTTATATTATCATTTTTATGTTTTTCATTATTTATCTAAATATAAATTTGTAAGTGCGTAGTCTTCCTACATAAATATGCAAAATTAATGTAAAATATATTCATATATCCCACTAAATTTCTAAATAAATTAATTCATAATATTTATTTAATGTTTAATCTTATTAATATTAATATACACTCAGCATAAAATTATGTTTTTAAAAATAAAACTGTAATATGCAAAATGAGTTACAATAAAAAATGTGAATAAAATATTTGATCAAATACGTGTCTCTTGGCTCCAAAATTTATATTTCAAGGTCGCAGTACCTAGACAATTGGACCTATTTAAATGTTTGCAGTACTGTAAGCCAAAATGGTAAATTGTGCCAAAATGATCTAACACTGTCTTTATAGGACACTGAAAAATGTAATAGGAAATTTTGTGTCAAATATAGATTGTTTAAATAATTTAAAAAGTAAACATTTTTGTTAGTTATCAAAAAAAAAGAGTTTAAAACCTTTAAAATTGATATGCACAAATTATTATGTCAATTTTTAATTTTACAATGTGTATTTATAAAATAAAAAATTGATATAATAATTTATTGTACAAGATTAAACTTTTATTCTCAATTATTATAAGTTAAAACAAAATCAAATTGCTAAACTTATTTCTGAATTTTTCTCCTAAATCTTTGAATTCATATATAGGTTAATTTAATTATATTTTGTATTATAACAACCAAATATTTATTAAACAACGATAACATTAATTGATTTTTGCCTGAATTTTGCAAACATTAATACACATATCAACGTTTTAATACTAAACGGATAACGGAAGTAATACCAAATTGTAGTTTGATAAACTACATTTTCTTATCTTTACATATTTAAAACTAAACATTAATCTCTTGTTAACAGTTTTAACACATTCTAACCAAAAATGATAGGGTTATGTTCTTATTTTGATGACAACAATAAAACTCGTTACACAACAATGGATCAATATCATCAATTATCACTATAATCTGTTATTTACTTCCTATTTAGTGAATAAATAATGCTTACCTGTAGTTATTATGTGTAATGTTTCCTGTTCTGGGCTCACAAACACTATTCTATACATATAACACCGGTTTAAAGATTTTAACCGCACTAAACAGATGTAACTCGTTCGAAAGTGCTTGGCGCACTGCTACGCCATTCGAATGCGCGGAGTCGTGTATATGCATGGAGGGAACGATTTCAGGGCTTCCAAACAGTTTCTGGAAGAGTTAATATAGTATATGAACACCTTTAGGTTAAAATATTGTGGGGAACACTCCATAATAAAAGAGATTGCAATAAATGATATCTTTCAAAATTTGGAAAGCAATATTAAATATTATGAACAAATAAAATTGTTTATTTGTTAATAATTTATACTTAATAACATATTGTAAATATTTAACAATAATTATACCCAAAATAAATGTGTGTAATGTGTAAAAATAAGTAATAGTTTGTATTTGAGTGGCTAAAAGCTCACGACTAATAAATTGGCAGTACCAAATTACGTTAACAAAAATGCGCTTTTTTGTTTTAATTTATTGATGTATTTAAATTTAAGCATATCTAAGTGCCACAAAATATAAATCATTTTTATGTTAATACGTTCTATGAGACAGCCAAACCCATGTTTTAAGTAAAAAATCTGGTGTGGCCAGCACAATACCTCCCGCCATTTAAAGCCCAAATCACAAAAATGATTAAATTAATCCATATTTTTGGATTAACGAATTTTACTCTAATTTTAACAGTTTATTTCTTAAAATATAGTCTAATTTAATCCAAGTAACTACCTTTTTTTAAACCCCTCAACGGGATTAAATCCCAGTTACAGAGTGGGTTCACATTCACACACATACATGCCTTAGTAAGATTCGAACCCAGAGCCCCGAGGGCCCTCATGAACTGAGGCGTTGCTCTAATCATTGAGCCATCGGAGATATAATAAAATGAAGATTGAATTTTAAATACCAGGATAGAATAGAATTCACTAATCCAAAAATGGGGATTAGCTTAAACATTTTTGTGAATCGTTAATTTTTATTAATCTAAATACATACCTAAATATTTACTTATGCTGGAAACTATTGAATTCCTTTTCTATTGTTCTATTTACTTTTCTTTAAAACGTTACTAATATGATTTTGAAATAATTAGTTCTTTGATAGTGACATTTATCTGTCAGTTACATATATTGAATAATTGCGTTTTGTTTGTTTAAAGCATAAGCTCTGGGATTAAATTATAGATAATTTTATAAATTTATCCATAAAATATATAGAAAAAGTATTAATGCATATCTATAGATAATTTAATAATCTTTAATTTTTATAATAACATTAATCTCGAAAAAATAACATTTAAAGGTATTTTTCGAAGAAAAACTATTTTGAGCTTCTAGTAAAGTGCCATTTCCGGTTATCCTATGTTAACCAAAATGTTATGGGCTCTCTCCATAATAGAAAAAGTTCGAAATACAAGGTTTAAATATTTTCTGAATGATAGTATTTGAGTTAAAGTGGAGGATCCGCACACACGTACACACATGACATCGTGAAAATGTTAAAATCAGATTCTAGGGACCTTAAAACGTGATCATTTACCAAAATCTAAGGTAGCGGGAGATAAAAATGACACTTGCATTCTTTTGAATTTAAATACTTCAATTACAAACTAAATAGTACTGTTGTTCGTAGGTTCAAAGCGCATTATAAACTGTCATTTCCTTATAGATTGAAGCAGAAATATCAGCCACAGTATGTCAATAATTATAGCAAATAATAACAAATTATTATAATTTGTTATTTGATCTTTACTCTTAATAAAAGCAATAATTACATATGCACTATCAAATTTTTATGTGCTTTAATTTAATGTAGAAGTCTATACCGAGCATTAATTAATTTTCTGCTTCATTATATAAAGACATTACACATAATAGTTTAGTAAAATATAGTGTATTTGATTGTAATTATTATTATTACACAAATAAAATGATTTTAAATCTATTTGGATAAGTTTTTTTATATTGTCAATGCCAACATCTGTTTTGTTATTTATTACGCTGTACTTTTAAAGGTATCTGTTTACAAACAATGTAAGATTAAGAAAATAAATTGGCAATAACTTTTCAAGTGGTTAATAACAATAAAATTTAATGCAATAGAATAAATGAAACGGAAAATAAACATTTGGTGTTCGTTGGATTTTAAGAAGTAAATCTATCTGCACCAATTTGTCGCTGGCACCACGAATTCATTCGGAATTCTAAAGAACTGTATACATATTTGCATTTTACCGCAGTTTGATGCAGTATGACACACCACCTAGTAATAAAATAAGGCAAATAATAATTATCATGTTAGGCAAACATTTATACATAAAATAAATAAATACATATGTCTTTACGGCTGTTTACCTATAGTTGGGGGTAAAAAATATATGACCTCATTTAAAATTTAAAAGTTAGGTCTCGTATTTTGAGAACCACTGGTTCAAAAAAATAATTTTTCTTTTCTTTAAATTTGTCTTGTGAAATAGAAATTGTTTGCCCATTTAACCGTCATGTAACTCTTATAGTTCTCGAGATAGCAATGGTGGCCCATTTAAAATGAACACCCTGTATACTGGGCCAGTTGGATAAAACGTTGTTAGCTGATCCATGTGTTTAACTGTACATTCTAACCATGGATACGTATCAAAAATACATTGGAAAATAGTCTGTAATGGCGAAAAGTCAACAGTCCCTGCTCGGGCGCCATTTTGTAATGGCCAATGGTCACTGTAACTTTACTCGACGTTCTCTGTAGTTCTCCTTGCTGTCAAATGGGTTTCTCGGGCGCCAATCGATACGTCGATAACACAGCACAAGAGAGGTGGTAAATCTGGTGAATGACACTCTTATCGTCGCTGAAAAGAGTGGCTTGAACGCCAGAAGGAGCTCGGGTAGCTTAGTGGAGACAGAGTTCGATTTTTGACAATGTAATCATATGTAATGAATTTTAATATTTTATTGAAATATATTAAAAACGATTATAATAACAAAACAAATGAAAATAGCAATCGCTAGCATATAATTGGCTAATACAAATGAACCAGCGATACTTGCAGGATTCGTTCATAAAAAGAAACGGTCAACAAAGAACGGGCAACAATGGCACACACCAAAGTTACGGGAACGCGGCACGAACGGTCAACAATGGCACGCACAAAAGTTGGAAAAAAAAATCTGATGTGGACACCACACGACTTCCTTGTACGCAAGACCAATATGAAGATGAAGTATAGACCCAATTATAAAATTGCACGTGTTTGACGTAATGGACCTTTCCAATTTAAGGGCTATCTCTTTCTATCGCTGCAAATAGTAAGAAAATGGCGCGAACAACTGCCAGTTGGACTGTCAAACGAAACGTCAAAAATATTGCAGTCATTAAAATACCTGTATTCTCAGTGAAAATTTGCATCGTTAGACATTTTACCTCCAATAAAAGCTTTTGTAACTTATTTCGATAAGATTTTTTAAAGTTATCCGAGATATTCTCACATTTTACGTCTAAATGTTTTAGAATCAAACGGCATAGATCTCAGTTGTTCTTACTATGCGCAGATCCCCATTGCGCATATCTTCTATCTCTTTAAATTGGAAAGGTCCATTTGACATTAACATCTATTTTTTATTTTTTTGTTCTAATCCATAGCAAGCTTCATTACAAAAACCAAAAAGTATATAAGTTTTAAAATTACATATCTCGCTTATACAAAGAGCTAATTTAATAATACTTGATGTGCTAGACGCAGAATTTAATTCTCTAAAACTCTTATTTGAAGCATTTATTTCTAAAATCAAAATGAAACCATTTTATTCAAGAAAAACTGTTAACAACTTCAGGTAATATATCACTTCCGGTTAGCCTGTTTTAACCAAAATCTGCTATGTTACTCCAATTGATATAAAAGTCTTATATACCAAATTTGAAACGTTTTGGATTAAATTTTAATATAGTTTTTCATTAAAATCTATTATAGGCTTCAAATAAAGTACCATTTCTGGAAATTATGTAATGATCAAAAAGGGAGGTGCACAACTAGATGTTATATAAGTCCTAAATACAAAATTTCAACTTTCTACGGCTTACTGTTTTTAAGTTATGCGAGATATGTACACGTACGTACAGACGTCACGACGAAATTAGTCAGAATGGATTCAGGGATGGTCAAAATGGATATTTCCGTTGAAATCTCAAAACCGAAATTACAATACTTCCTTTACTTCGTACAAGGACGTAAAAACAAACGGTAACAGTGTTGTCAGTCGACAACACTCATCGACAATCGCGATGGTAAAGTTAACAACGTGATTAAAGTTAACAATGTTTTATGCAACTGGGCCACTCTTTTTGAAAACCACTGTAAACTGAAACCATTCCGCATCCTTGTATCTGTTGTAAACCAGCCTTAAACGATCCCAATTCCCGTCCTATCATCTGTGAATGTGAGCAATCAATAATCTCCGTGTTCCAGTAACGAACTAACAACACGTGGTTGCTAGCCTATCTATCCCACTGCTCACTGCAGTTGTTGATCAACTTCATAGGTTAGGAATGGTTGAAATAAAGTAAGGTTAATAGGCGAGGCGACCGACTGACTATACACCACGATCGATGAAAGAAAGAAAACATGTCAGTGAACTAACAAGACAAAGGAAATAAGGTTTCACTTTCCTACGGTCGATGTACTACGCGATCTATGATTTTTGATTTAAATGGGGCCCTGCACCATAACAAAAAATTTATATTTAAAGTATTACTCAATAAATAGCGATTATTAAAAATAATAATACAAGAAAAAATACGGTTCGTTAAGAGTTAAGATCAAATAATTTGCACAATTTGGAGCAGAACAACGAGTCATTATGGATAATTTCTATGATTAATAATACTGTAACGCTAATATTGAATAATTTAAGTGGCTCCAAAATGGTGGACGAGTCAGCTGAGGTGTCGCCGTGACGTCATACGTCATCAAAAATCAAATGCAGTCCAACTAGAAACAATTAAAGCCTCATTTCCACCGAATATTTTAATGCATAATAATTTGGGTATAAGGCATTATAACAATAGACCAGAAAAGTGTAACGGTCAAATTTAGGCGCCAAATTCAAACTCAGTTCATAACGCTGAGAACATAATTTTAATCGCCGTATATTTCTTACCAAGGAAATTTTACCTCAACTTTAAAAGCCGAGAAATATCTTAAAAGTAAATCTCTTATGCAAAACATTATATGTACCACCTAGAATGATTCTTTATCTCCAGATTCGTACAATAATATTCACATGACCTGTGCACAGTTTATTATAATTATTTAAATAAAAATACAACACTACAAAATACAATGAATGTATATCTCGATTGATCCTACAACTTCGGTACGCAGCCAATCGCAGCATAGCTTGTGTTGCACTTGACGTATTTATAGGCGGATGAGGAACTATCCACGACATACAGAATTTTAACTTACACATAACATTTTATTTTCTAATAATTTTCTTACTGTACCTTTTCAAGGATTTTAAACAGTTGTAATCTATTACTGAATAAACAAACTATCAAATCCTCAACAAGAGCTGCTTAATTTCTTTTACAAAATATCTTTTTTTTGGCAGTAAAATCACACTTCCATAAGAAACCTATATAAGGGAATTCAAACTATGAACTCGCGCTAAAAGCAAATTCTAATCTTACTTTTCTGGTCTATTTACTAGGATACCATTTCCAGCTACTTTGTTTAGTGACTAATACGAAAGAAAGGTCACAGTTTTTCTCTTTTTATTCTTAACTCTAGTAGACTGCCATTGCAGCAGTAATTCTTCTTTGGTTTAATATGCCATTATACCTATTTTTCTGTATCTATGTCAATATCAAAAAGTTAAAAAACAATAATTATAAAATAGACTGACAGTTGACAATTCAGATTAGAAAATAAAGAAAGACAGAAGACAGCTATGTATGTCCATCTCACAATTACGCTTAGTCATCTCTTTATTATTATTACGCCTTAAACCTTGGAGTTTACAAACTTTTGTTCTTACGCATTGCTCTTAGTTCTTAAGCATTTAAGCCTTATGCATAGCTGGAAATGGTAGTAAACTTTGCCATATGATAAACATTTTTACGCATTGCGCTTAGTTTTTAATTATAGCTCTTACGCATTAAGGCAATCGGTGGAAATGAGGCTTAAGACTTTTTAAATACTACGAATTGCTTCAAAATTAAAAGAACTTTCACTTAAAATAATAAAAAATCAGAGTGCAGGACCCCATTTCAGATAGAGGAATTTTATTCAATAATTTGCAAAATGTTATAAATTTAATATATAATGTTTTAATGTTAATGTTATAATTGTTAAGTGAAAGTTTGAAATGAACTAACCAGAGACGTTTTTAGCAAAAAAAAAGTAATATAGAACACCCGCCATACTTACCCCATTTGGATCCATGCTGCAATTCTAAAAAGTGGAAGGAAAGAATGGTTGTGTACGAACAAATATTTATTAAAATAAGAAAAAAAAAATGATAAACGATAACACAAAACAATCACAAACAATCTCTCATGCTAGACAAAGACAATAAGGTAGAAAAACACAGATAACAATTCGTATGTAAGACGTTTTTATTGCAAATACAATGTAAAATTTTGAAAGTTAACCAATGCATTACACAATGGATATAAATTAAGTCGCATGTTCTCAACCCACGCCATTTTCTTTGGGGTTTAACATAACCAAGTTTGTTTCATGGCAGCGAAACAAAAATACTCAATTTATCAATATTTTCGATGTATATATGGCAAATACTATTTACTATACATAAGCGGACTATGTAATGAATAATTTTTACATGTTATGGCCGACGAATTTTGATAAGAATTGAATACCTTTCAAACTACACCATACAACAGAAGAAAATATAGTAAAATTCACAAAAATTGAACACAACTGGTATTCATAACTCGCCTTTTAACCAATATTTCCAACAGACAATTTTTGAATATTAACATTAAAAGGAATATATGGAAAGCCGTTTTACTTCAGTTTTATTTCTAAAACAATTTCACATATAAAACATATAAACAGTTTACAACTGTTGGTTTTGATTTTTGATCGACGTGTTGCGATTAAGATGGTTGCAGAATAGTTGAACATCGACAAAGAGACAGCTGGATTGACTATCGTCGCAGATTTAAAGAAAAACAAAACTTTTGCGCGCGTGCTGTTGTATCATCCTCCGTATGCTTCTGATTTGGCCCCAATGACTATTTTCCCCAAACTAAATTAAAGCTGAAAGGGATCCGTTATGACGTTGCAACACACACTTAAACCATCGTGGAATGTAAATTGAAGAATAAATTATGATTTTGAGAATATAATTCATGAGTCACGTGACATGTTTTCCGCCAATCAACATTCAGAATCTCCCTAGTTACATGTCTATCACAGCGATAATAAAAAACAAAGAAATTATCACCTTATTTATATTCGTTACTAAAGGATTTGTTTTCTTTATTTGACATTAACAGTTAATTTTGAGTATAAAAATGTGCAATAATCGTTGGGTTGATATCAACAACGATGAAAATAATAAGGCAATTGTCAAATTAACCATGTTGTAATATAATATATTAAAAGTTAGGTTAGCAGCACACACAATGTGTCACAAAAATTCATTATATTCTGTCATTAAATATAAGCTCGTGATATGATTAATAATTGAAGATATTGCTCGTGAAACCGAAGCAGCACATTTCACTCGTCCTTCGAACTCGCGAAATCTGCAACTCGGTTTCACTCGAGAATATCATCGATGATAATCATATCACTTGTTATTACGTATGATGATATAACGGCTTTTTAATGCTTACTTATTCCGCATAACCTGTATTACATTACTGAAAATATTTTCAAAATGGCCTAAAGAGTATAGAACGCGAGCAGACACGTGAGTCGAGCGATTTTGACGTGCTTGGAATCAGCTGATTTGTGTGCGCATTTTGACAAGAACAATGTCACGTTGACAGTACCAATGTTTTGACTTATTTTGATTTTGAACTGCTTTAATGTTATTATATTACAATTTTTAGGCAGTAAAACTTATGAAATTAAAAATAATAACATTTTAGCACGTTGACAAGACCAATGTTTTGATTTATTTTGATTTTTAAGTGCTAAAATGTTATTATTTTTAATTTCATAAGTTTTACTGCCTAAAAATTGTAATATAATAACATTAAAGCAGTTCAAAATCAAAATAAATCAAAACACTGGTCTTGTCAACGTGACATTGTTCTTGTCAAAATGACATGCGCACACAAATCAGCTGATTCCAAGCACGTCAAAGTCGCTCGAGTCACGTGTCTACACGCGCCCTATAGGCCGCGAGCAGACACGTGACTCGGGCGTCCTTGACATGCTTGGAATCAGCTGATTTGTGTGCGCATGTCATTTTGACAAGAACAATGTCACTTTGACAAAACCAATGTTTTAACTTATTTTGATTTTGAACTGCTAAAATGTTATTATGTACAATTTTCAGGTAGTAAAACACATGATATTAAAAATAATAACTTCTCAACAGTTTAAAATTAAAATAAGTCAAAACATTGGTCTTGTCAAAGTGACATTGTTCTTGTCAAAATGACAAGCGCACACAAATCAGCTGATTCCAAGTACGTCAAGGACGCTTGAGTCACGTGTCTGCTCGCGCTCTATAGGGCACGGCAGATCAAATGACCTATCATATGTTTTGTCCCTTTCTCACTTCAGACTCGATCTGGGACAGACCCATGCTAACTTCAGACTGTATTTTCGACGCAGTGCGCATGCGTCAGTTTGAATAGCTGTCATATTTTTCTAGCGGTAAACTTTAAGAATGAAGTTGCGCAATCGTGGAATTTGTTGCCATTTTGTTATTTGGCGGTTCTTGTGCATATATCGATTGATTGTGTTATTGTTATTCATTGTAGTGTTTTATTATTTGTTTCTTTTTGTTATCTTGTTTGTTGTTATTTCTTTTATTGTTGTTTGTGAGTGTTATTCATTTTCAAACGATGCCAGTGCGTTGTTGGGTGCAAGTTTGTCGTCGGACTATAAAACTGTTTGCTATCCCATCAAGCACCGATTATCGATGTAGTATTTAAAACCTAATAATATTTGAACATAAGTAACAAGTGACAATTTGTATAGGTAGGGTAGGTGTGGTAGGTAGGTTACATGTGAAAAACAAGAGAGACGTCGTCTGTGGCTCGTGGCCGTTTATGTTTATGAGAATATCACTTGCTGATATATTATCGATTACTCAAGCTCTAAATTTATAAATTGTCAATTACTGTTGGTAATATTTTCTTTTTAAACAAGATTGAAGACTAAGAACATCCTGATCGTAATACTTATGAATATACATATGAGCCGTGTTCCTTCGGGCTGTGATTATGATTTTGTGAATATTGATTGGTCTAATCGTGATCATTTTGAATCATGAAAATGATATCAAGAAAACAATGGAACACCATCTACCGTCAAATGCTTAGACGTCAAATGTCATATACAGACTAACCTATTTTATAAATAATCTACTGTCATTACATTCTTTTGTAGGAAAATCACATTTTCCATGATGCCACAAACCCCACATTCATGAATTTCTACACTCGAAAAGCCATTTTTAAATTTGCTTTGAACTGAATCCGTGTGAATCACTCAAAATGGTTGATTCAGAAGGGAAAGGTTGTCTAGTGATCACAAAATGAGAAAGTGGGGATACGAATAGGAAACGTAAAAACATTTTTCTTCTTAATCATGATCACTTTTATCATTTAGATTGCAAATCACAGCCCGAAGGAATACGGCTATGATCACATTGTTATCTTCCATTATATTATATTATTGAAGAATTCAATAAAAACCTATTTGATTCTTATCGTCTTCATTTTATTCTCATTTGGTATCTTGCTAGAAATGTGACAGCTATTCAAACTGACGCATGCGCACTGCGTCGAAAGTATAGTCTGAGTGGTCTGAAGTTAGCATGGGACAGAGCTGATGATCGAATCTGAAGTGACAAAGGGACAAAACATATGATAGGTCACGTGATCTTCCGTGCCCTATAGGGCGCGAGCAGACACGTGACTCAAAGGACCTTGACGTGCTTAGAATCAGCTGATATGTGTGCGCATGTCATTTTGACAAGAACAATGTCATGTTGACAAGACTAATGTTTTCACTTATTTTGATTTTTAACTGCAAAAATGTTATTATTTTTAATTTCATGTGTTTTACTGCCTAAAAATTATAAAATATTAACATTTTAGCAATTCAAAATCAAAATAAGTCAAAACATTGGTCTTGTCAAATTGACAATGTTCTTGTCAAAATGACATGCGCACACAAATCAGCTGATTATAAGCACGTCAAGGTCTCTCGAGTCACGTGTCTGCTCGCGCTCTATTCATAAATATTTCGTCCAATTTTAATAAATTTCACTATAATAAACAATTTTTTGATTAATTCTAATCGCTTCCTGATACAAATTTGTGAGCAATATATTTAATTTGATATTAATAGAGAGCAAATATTTAATTGTCCATTTCTTCTGTGCATTGTTTAATTCGTAAGGTATTCTTAACTCAATTTTACGATAAAATCATTCTTCTTCTCACATTTACGGCTGGCTACATCTGTTGCCCATTTTTGGCACTATCGCTGGTAAATGTGAGAAAATCCCACAATCCACTTTGGGGTAATAAATATGATTATTATGGAAGTCCCTTAAATTATTTTCGGATATTTACAGGACTAACCTATCCTATTTTAATGAAGGACAAAGACGCTATCTTTTGACTAAAATGAGATCATAAATGCCGTACGGAATGTAGAAACCAATTTTACACAAAAACGTGTAGAAAATATAATTTTGTGTATAGAAAAATAGTTTAAAGTAATTTTGGAACTGTAGTATTTAAAAAGCACACATAATACACATTTATATATGGTCCAAAATTACTTTATCTCAAAAAATGAGATCAAAATTTGAAAATATCACTTACTTATAGTTTTAAGTATAAAAATTTGTATAATTCACAACACAAAAGCACCAATAATCAATATGGTAAATGAGAGATCTAGAGAGTCATATATTTCGTCCCTTCCCAATTCATACAGGCTTAATTCAGCCTCTTTCAATAAAAATATATTTATATTTTTCTTTAATCAAATTAAAATTAAATTATTTAATAACTTAAAAAATATTTTTTTACTTAAATTAACGAATCAATAGTTGTTTTAAAATCAGTATAGTTAAAAAATACAAAGTGCAATATCTGATTCATGATTCCTATATTTGAACAAAAATTAAACGTAAATCTGATTAAAAATACAGATAATAAATTTTGAGTCCCACTTTTTGTTGTTCATACTGTTCATTTTTAGCGTTTATTAAATGTGAATCCTTTCATTTTGAACAAAAATTAAACGTACCTATATTATTCAATATGTAGGTATGTAATTAAAAAACCAGGTAATTAATTTGATATCCCCAGTTTTTGTTGTTCAGTGTACACTGTTGAGTTAAAAGTGATTAGCGAGCAGTTGAAATAAAAAAAATAAATGTACGTGTTTATTAGTCAAAATATGTGATGTAAAAACAATGTCATGAATTTGGTGTCCCACTTTTTGTTGTTCACAGTGTACACTGTTGTGTTAAGGGTGATTCGCGAGCACTTGCCTAGCATTTGAACAAAAATTAGATGTCTCACTTTTAACTCAAATACTGTGAAATAAATACAGAGGTCATAAATTTGGTATTCCTATTTTTGTTGTTCATACTGTACAATGTTGTGTGAATGCGATATTTTTAAATTTATGGCGTTTATTAAACCTGGACACTGTATTTGAGATCCTTATATTTTGAATAAAAAATAATTTTGTCTTTATTACTCAAAATACGTGATTAAAAAATAGGTCATGAATTTGATGTCCCACTTTTTGTTATTCACCTTGTACACTGTTCTATTAAGGTAGCAAGAGTGACGTCATAATGATGGGAAAAAGTATATCCTATAAATTAGATGTGTCGCTTTTAACTCAAATACATACTGTGAAATAAGTAAAGGGGTCATAAATTTGGTATCCCAGTTTTGTTGTTCACAACTGTACAATGTTGTGTGAATGAGATATTTTTAAATTTATGGCATTTATTTTAAACCTGGACGCTTTATTTATGATCGTTATAGTTTGAATAAAAAATAAATTTGTCTTTATTACTCAAAATATGTGGTTAAAAACTAGGTCATAAATTTGGTGTCCCACTTTTTGTTGTTCACATTGTACACTGTTGTGTTAAAGGTGATTGGCGAGCACTTGAAAAGCATTTAAACAAAAATTAGATGTGTCGTTTTTAACTCAAATTCTGTGAAATAAATGTAGGGTTCATAAATTTGTTATCCCAGTTTTTGTTGTTCCCAACTGTACAATGTTGTGTGAATGCGATATTTTTAAATTTATGGCCTTTATTTTAAACCTGGACGCTTTATTTATGATCTTTATAGTTTGAATAAAAAATAAATTTGTCTTTATTACTCAAAATATGTGGTTAAAAACTAGGTCAAAAATTTGATGTTCCACTTGTTGTTGTTCACAGTGTACACTGTTGTGTTACGGGTGATTGGCGAATACTTGACTAGCTTTTGAACAAAACTTAGATGTGTCACTTTTAACTCAAATTCTATGAAATAAATATAGGGTTCATAAATTTGGTATCCCACTTTTTGTTGTTCACAACTGTACAATGTTGTGTGAATGCGATATTTTTAAATTTATGGCCTTTATTTTAAACCTGGACGCTTTATTTATGATCTTTATAGTTTGAATAAAAAATAAATTTGTCTTTATTACTCAAAATATGTGGTTAAAAACTAGGTCAAAAATTTGATGTTCCACTTTTTGTTGTTCACAGTGTACACTGTTGTGTTACGGGTGATTGGCGAATACTTGACTAGCTTTTGAACAAAACTTAGATGTGTCACTTTTAACTCAAATTCTATGAAATAAATATAGGGTTCATAAATTTGGTACCCCACTTTTGTTTGTACAATGTTGTGTGAATGCGATATTTTTAAATTTATGGCATTTATTTTAAACCTGGACGTTTTATATATGATCCTTATAGTTTGAATAAAAAATAAATTTGTCTTTATTACTCAAAATATGTGGTTAAGAACTAGGTCATATATTTGATGTCCCACTTTTTGTTGTTCACATTGTACACTGTTGTGTTAAGTGTGATTGGCGAGCACTTGAATAGCATTTGAACAAAAATTAGATGTGTCGCTTTTAACTCAAATACTGTGAAATAAATATAGGGGTCATAAATTTGGTATCCCAGTTTTTGTTGTTTACAACTGTACAATGTTGTGTGGATGCGATATTTTTAAATTTATGGCGTTTATTAAACCTGGACGCTGTATTTGAGATCCTTATATTTTGAATAAAAAATAATTTTGTCTTTATTACTCAAAATACGTGATTAAAAAATAGGTCATGAATTTGATGTCCCACTTTTTGTTATTCACCTTGTACACTGTTCTATTAAGGTAGCAAGAGTGACGTCATAATGATGGGAAAAAGTATATCCTGTATTTTCTATATTTTTTTCTTCTTTAAAAACAATTGTGCAAAATAAAAAAATAGTGAAGAATTAAATTTGAAAATGTATTTAAAAATCGAAATAGGCGATAATTACTTCACTTTGTCAATTAATTGTTTGTTCATTAATTTCGGTGCAATTTCATTTTAAATGTATAAGTTTTGCAGAATAAATTCGGTAGATATATTTAAAAAAAATAAAATAAATAAATTGAATTGAGAAGTGATAATTTATTGAGACAATCCAAGATAACGTCTTTGTCCACGGAATCACTAATGTCTGAAGAAACTTATCGAATAAAATAAATATAATGTTAATATATAAAACTTAGTAAATACTTTTTGTGCTAATCATATCTAGTGACATATAATGTTACTACATTGTAAATATCATATGAGTTAAGCCATTCTGTATAGAAATCAATCTATCACACACTATTTCCCTTCAGCAAACAGTCTGCACCTCGAAATTGATTCCTTTTATAACACAAAACCACAGAAGGGCAGTTTAAATAGTCGAAGTAATATCTGCAGTCTGTTATAGAAGAAGCCAACTAGATATGTCGCGAATAGAAAATTGTGCGAAAGCTACAAACTGTTTGTGAAGTCTTTTCGATGTCGAAGTTCGAATGTACGCGTCTGTCTGTACAGAATAGCCTAAATAGGAAACATTTATCTTTACATAAGTCTTATCAAAGACTAATAATACATCTGTTTTTTATATATAGTCTCGACTTAAAATGTAAAATTATAAAAACTCCTCACCACAGATACTTAGCGGTAAATGACGACTTAAATTACCTTCGGTTCAGTTCGGATTTGATAGCTGAAAGAAGAATATCATAAAATTATAAAAATAGACGCACTTTTCCAAAGGAGTGGTGGACATTTTGGCGTCGATGTAAAACAGTGTAGAATAGCATTGGTATTAGTTTCGAGTCAAAATGTCCAAAACCACACTTTTCTGCTGTCAATCAAATAAACATTTTCAACAAATAAATAAGTATAAATATATGATTTTCAGTTAATTTTATGTGTTTCCTGTAACTTTTAGTCGAATTCATAATCAAATTAGAAGCACCGATCACGGTAGAATTTACAAAATCGCTTCAACAGAGTAGATTTGGACAGTACGAGAACAAAGTGGAGAGGATTTCATTTTAAAATAGATTTCAAAGATACAAAATCAGACCCCTGTAGCAATAATTGCGTAGGCTTCCACAGTCTGAGTCATGAGAAATATTCGTTTTCCGGGAATGGACTGTGTCATATTTTGAGTCAGAGCTTGTTTCGCCCGCAGTCGTATGGGGCATCTTCAAGAGCAAGGGGGGTAGTACTGTCTTAAACAAGGTTACCCGACGTGTCAACCACGCTACAGGCCGAGTTTAAGCAACAAAAGGGGGAGACTCAGTTTACAAGGTTACCCGACGTGTAAACCACGCTAGAGGCCAAATAAACCAAGTGACGAAAGGAAGGCCGAGAGGACAGTTATATACTAATCTAAAAATACGGTAGATGAGCAAAGCTAATGAGGACCAATGGGAATCGAGTTCGTAATGGTAGATTGGGCGTGTCGTGTTCCGAGAATCACCGGTTTCCACATGTGGCTTAAAAAATAGCCACCATCCCGATTCATATTATTAGGATGTTTCCATATTTCTAAAGTTTCCCTGTATTTACGTCTGTAAAACTGAGGGACAGAAGCTAAAATGCGGGAATTTTCAAATAAGATGTTATGTCCTGTGTTGTGTTGGTGTTCTGCGACCGCAGATGTTAATAGCAGACCATTACGCAGACAGCGTTTGTGTTCTGACAATCTAGTGTGAACACTCCTTCCTGTTTCACCTATGTATACTGTGCCGCAAGAACAAGGAATAGTATAAACACAGGGTGACGACAAGGGTTCGCGTTTATCTTTAATTTGGGGGAGTATATCTGAGATTTTTTGTGAAGCTCCTGTCCCTGAGTTTTACAGACGTAAATACAGGGTAACTTTAGAAATTTGGAAACATCCTAATAACATCAATCGGGATGATGGCTATTTCTTGAGCCACATGTGGAAACCGGTGATTCTCGGAACACGACACGCCCAATCTACCATTACGAACTCGATTTCCATTGGTCCTCATTAGCTTTGCTCATCTACCGTATCTTTAGATTAGTATATAACTGTCTTCTCGGCTTTCCTTTCGTCACTTGGTTTATTTGGCCTCTAGCGTGGTTTACACGTCGGGTAACCTTGTAAACTGAGTCTCCCCCTTTTGTTGCTTAAACTCGGCCTCTAGCGTGGTTGACACGTCGGGTAACCTTGTTTAAGACAGTACTATCCCCCTTGCTCCTGAAGATGCCCCATACGACTGCGGGCGAAACGTTGAGCTCTGACTCAAAATATGACACAGTCCATTCCCGGAAAACGAATATTTCTCAAGACCCCTGTAATGCTTACGATGTTCAACGGCTGACTGAAACATTTATTAAATATTTTAACTTGGTTCACGTTTAGACTAATAAAAAAAAAAACTAGACACAAGTCTGGAAAACTGGAAAAGAGTATAATATATTTTTTATGAATTTTTCTCAAAAAAAGCGTTGTAAGTGTACGGAATTATTATATTACTGAATTCAGAATTAAATATAATATGGTCCTATTTAAAACAAAAAGAGGCAACAAAAATGGATACCATCGGTTCGTCGAATGACATAAGTACAGTTGAATTTTATTAAAAATCTGATTACATATTTCTCAAGCACACAACATGGTTTTAAAGTTTATAAAAATAAAAAAATGAATTCCATAATTATAACAGGATCAAAATACTTCGATTCAAAATAGGTTATGGGACAATACATATCTGTGTGCCTTTGATAATAATGAAATATAAAATAAAATATCTATGAAATATACATGCTATTGAATGTATAATTGTATAATATTTATGAGATCTACGATAAATTATTAGTAGACAACTTTATACAAAGCGCACGAAGGAAATCTTTATACTGACCTTGACAAAAATATACGTCAAAGTTCAAGAAACATGTAAGTAAATGGAATACACAAATTACATATTAACTAACGGATCTCTCAAATCAACGTGAAATGTTTTCCAAATTGTCGTCGACTAAAAGTACACATTGACAAGTAGTGATAGTCTGACAGTCCTCACATTGGCGCGAATTTACAGCGCAAACGTATAAGAAAGATAGGTCGACGTTTTCAAAATCACAGCTTATGATAACACGTATTTTCTATTTCAAGTGATGCTTCAAATATATTTTAAACTGACAAGACGGTTCGTGTATATATAAAACGCCATTCTACACGTAATAAATCCCTCCCAAAAATATTTAACGGGAAATCCAATAGATGGCGCGACCAGCGACACGGTACAGCTGCTTGGATAGCCTATAAGATTATCTTATTTTTGTTGTAGATTCACTCAAATCATAAACAATAAAAACTTATCAGAATCTTGTTGATGTCTAAATAAAAATTAAATAAATAATAAAATGATTGTCTGCTTACCATCTAATATTTCTTGTTTCATTTTGGTCATCTCCTTGCGTACCTCCTTGACGAGGTCGGTCTTGAGGGCCTCGAGTTCGGACGGCGCAAGGGACAGCCCGGCGCACACGTTGTCCGAGCTAAGTCCGTTCACCTTCAGGATCGTCTCTTCCGAAGCCGAGCCGAAGCGTTTTCGCACGCTCTTCGGCGACTCCGAATACCGCGTGTTCGAAGGAAGCGTGTTGGTCTTCTCCCAGGTTGATTTTTTCTCTTCGGGGTCTAGCTCGGGGTCCTTTTTCTCCGCCTAGCCGGGGGATTATTTTAGAATATGGAATAACACTATAGTCAGTGGCGTAACTAACAGGCCCGCAGGGCCCGCAATGCGGGCGGGCCCCCGGCTCTAGAAAGGCCCCATTTACATGATTTACTTTTACATGATTTATAATTTTGTTACTACTGCGAAATTTTGAATTTAATCTTTTTATTGTAGCAACATACAGATTTATTTAGTACACTATTATTCACGAAAGATGACTATTCAAGGTCATTTGTTCGAAGAAAGAATACACATTACTTTATAGCAGTAGCTTAGCATCATTTTGTATTAGAAAGAGAAAGATTATTTGACCTATGTCTATTTATTTTATGTGGTGTGACAGATATACGTAAATAGTGGCATTACTTTCTAAAACACTATAAATAATAATAACATATGTCGTAGAATTACAGATACCTAATTATCTATTGCACTGCCTTCTGTGCTATTATTTACCCAGTGGCGTTGACGTTTAAATCAAATTATTATTCCTTAGTTTGTAAGTTAAGTCCATGTTTTTGTATTTTGTAAAAACATAAGTAAAGAACCTAAATCTTTCAGAAAAGCATTATTTAGAAAGAAAAATAATTTTCAAATGAATTACTCTTATTTTTTCATATATAATATCATAAGTGGTAAATTTTTACCGGAAAAATTTTCAGATTGTTACGAGAGCCGGTTGCCTAGCAATTTATTGAGTGGCATTGACAAAAAAATTACGAGTTGTCAAACGAGTAATTTTTGATCAATGTCACGAAATAAATTGGCAACAGGCTCGAGTAAAGCAATCGGAAAATTTTTCCAGGATAAAATTTAACCACGAATGGTATTCGGATGACTATTTCCAAAATAAAAATCAGGTAATCATTTATATAATTTTTTTCTTGACAAAAATCTTGTAAATATTTATTGTGTTTCGAGGTATTATGTTTCAGTTTGCTTTTTCAACGTTTTAAATATACTCCTGTCCAAATCGACTCGTTTTTAATAAAAACTGATAACACTGAAAATATACAGACTTTGACAGGTATGTAAACAATATGTTTCGAAATGTCAAAAATTTTTCGCTTATCAAAACTCACTTACTTGTAAAAATACGACATCTTATTGGCTTAAAGGGTGCGAAAAAACTTTTGTGACGGTGTTTTGTCGAAATGAAACTTGGTAACTAGGTAAAATCCTGAATTTGGATTGGTTTATATATTTATGAGTGAAATAGTCAGTTAAATTTTTTCCATAAATATTTCATGTTGCACACCTATGCAAACTAAATGCAATGAAGTTATCTGCAAGCAATATTATATCAGACGGCTCACAGATGACCTTGAATAGTCATCTGTCGTGAATAATAGTTTACTTTATTTTTTTAAATGTCAATTTCCAAAAATAATATTGCCTAAGGGGCTCCTTATCCGCTATGCAAAATCAAGCTCATTATTTTCTATCACATTTCGGCCGGTAGAATTTCGATTTCTTAGCAAATATTTTCCTGTAAATGATCCAGAGTTTTCCTTTAAAATAAGCTAAAAAGAAGTCTGATGCTGTCAAATCAGGAAATCTGGCGGCCAATGTAGTATTAAATAACGATACGAGAATGATTTTCGCAAAATTGATACGATTTAAATTGTATGATACTGATCCATCTTGCTAATACCATATTTTGTCCAAGTTCTTTCATTTGGGATATCAAAAATGTATAAATCAATTCCCTGTAACTTTCACAAGTGGACAGTGCCACCAATTTCATAAAAAAAAAATACGGGCCAATTACATTTCATAGTAAATGCCACAACATACAATGACTTTGGTGGGATGTAAAGATGCCTAATCTTGGATTTTCAGGCCTCTCATATTGGTTATTTTGCTTCTTAACAGGTCAACACAGATGAATGTGAGCCTAGTCACAATTTCCACAAGTTCTTGGGTATGTAGTTCCTCATGATAAACGCTACAATTAAAACGGACCCCAAAGACTTTTTGCGGGCGGGCCCCCGAACTCTTAGTTACGCCACTGACTATAGTATTTTATGTCTCACTAAAGTATTATGAACGGTGTATATAAACATATCTATAACAACCGGGGCATTGTATGAGGGCATTATAATCCGATCATCGTTTATGGACTTTAAATTAGAAATAATATGAACGGTATATAATGATTTTTTTTTAAATTATAATTCATTACAATAATATTTTGAATGCTTCTGCATATTTTGAGGAAGAGAAACGCATAAATGTTCCCCTAATTATTTCATTCTTGTCTGTAGAAGATGTAAGTATTACATTTTGAGGTTCATTTTCACATCACAGATCTCAGTTGTTTATTTCTTATGCACTTATTTCTGAATATTATTACAGTTTAGAGAGTTTGTACTGCTTTGGATGTGTCACATGTGACGGTAAATAATATCAAAAATAAATTCAAACGTGGATAAATATCGTTCTTAAAAAAATTAGTGATCCGTCATCCGTCAAAAATCAATGCGAAACATTGCAATCTGCAATTCGACGTACTCACTATTTACGTGGTGAAAGTAAATTGCTTTTTAAGGCCCTTTTCATAATCAATTTTGAGTATTATAATTAAATTAAAAATGATTTCTGTGTTGTGCTTTCAAAGCTGTTTTCTTATTATATTAATTGTTGTAATCAATTAATATATTAATTGTTGTAATCAATCCTTATTATTATTGTAATGAATTATAATTAAAAAGAAAATAATTTTCATTATATACCATTCATATTATTTCTAATTTAAAGTCCATAAACGATGATCGGATTATAATGCCCTCATATAATGCCCCTGTTGTTATAGATATATTTATATACTCCGTATCCTATCAATAAACAGTTCATAATACTTTAGTGAGACAAATATTATTTATAAACAGTTTTTTCCATCTCCCGATACCGCAAGTTGGTTATTATATATATATATATATATATATATATATATATATATATATATATATATATATATATATATATATATATATATATATATATATATATATATATTTAAATATCTTTGAAAAAATTGGAAAATAAAATAAAAAGGGTTTCCATACCGCTGCCCGTCTCCGGGCGAGTGTCTTGGCCATCTCATCCATCATACTCGCCATTCCTGTCCCCCTCCCCAGCGTGCCATAATTACTCCCCCCTGAGCTGGTACTACTCCCGCTGTTTTCCGCTGGAGGCGGCGTGTTCTTCTGCCTCTTGAGCCTAGCGTTCTGCAGTTGCGCAGCGAGAGAATTAATTTCGCCTCCGTCGGAACTCTGCGACCGGGACATCTGCTGCGGGGGCGGTGGTGGAGGAGGCGGAGCGCTAGCTACGGGGGCGGTTGGAGGCGGGGGTGCTGGGGGAGCGGGATGGGGAGGGTGTGTGGGGGCCGGTGGGGCGGAAGTGGTGCGTTGGTGGCCTGGGGGAGACAGCGCTGTACTTGGAGGACCTAAAACAAATATATTAAATCGTAATCTTGAATTATTAATTCCTAAAATTATAAAATGTTAACAATGGTTGTTCTTTCATTAAGCCACAGATATAATATTTTACTAATAGCATATGTACATTACCACGTTTTATGGTCCTGTTTTTAATACGTAACATGTTGAAAAATATTTCACTTATTGTTTAAATTAAATAAATATATAAATGAATCGCAAACTAATGTTCTATTATGTTGCACAGTAAAATTTGAACTACTTCATATATGGTAATATATCTTCACTTATATTATAATATTAATAATTTAAAAAATATGTCATTTAATTACTCAGTAGTTTCTCCTCCTTATGTTTCCCCTTATAAAAGACAGCAAACAACTTTTCAATAATAGATGACATTTTTACTTAATCACGAAATTATATTTGACATACTGTCATTGAGTAATAAAACAATCAATATAAAACAATAGTATGACCCATATCTATAGTCATCATCTATAAATATAACTAAATAATGACCAATTAAAAAATAAAATTGGCACACTATATTATTGAAACAGCTAAAAAATCTGATGTGGACAGCACATTACCTAGGCGGTATATGGCGGTATACAACGGTATAGGCGATGTGCACATTTTGAGCGTCAGCGCCTCTCACGGCTACATTGGCATTTTTGGGTACCGAATCAACTTTGACATTTCGAGAAAATGATACAATTTACAATTTTATTTTGAGTTGTTGCTATTGTGTATGAATATTATACATCATACTATATTGAAATGAATAAATAAAATATTTAAAATGCTATATATGTGATGTGACAAACAAAAAAGTCAAAATACCAGCGAAGGTACTGTGGTAGAAAATATAATTTTTCTCATAATATGTGTGATTTCTGTAAATCATTTTATCATATTTAAATTTATATTATAATTTATAATGTAAGTTAAACGTTACAAGATGCACAATACATGGAAATTGAGATTAAAAAGTTGGAAAACTTGAATGATTAGAAAGAAGTAAATTTCTACATATCACGATATCAGTGTATAATGTTAGCACCTTTCTTTTATATTCGCAATAAGTGAAGAATATTCTTCATTGAAAATATACCAGGCTCCAAGTGGAATCAGTTGCACAAGCTCGGAAAAGAAAATACACGAAAAATACGAACCATGTGAATTTCTATCTTTAATATTAACATTACATGTACAAAATCTATAATAAATAGACGAACTATGTCAAAAATAGACTTCTATTTCATACAACTGTAAGTATTAATTATTATACAATTTTAAGACAATTTACTGCTTCTTTTATTATAACTTGTTCAAATAGTAACTTAAGAAACACATTTTTATATAATTCATTATTGCAATCAGCCGACCATTGTTGGAATTTTATTCATACGATAAGTATCTTTTACAATGAGAAAATATGTATTCCTAAAAGAATTTTTCATATTAGTAGAAGATATTTGATGAAAAGTTATTTTCTTATACATCTGTTCCTCATATAATCTTCTAGGAAATTTATAAAATTTGATACTTCAATCGGTAATTTTGTAAGAATTATTACGTCCCCCACTGCATTACATAATATTTGACGTCCTATCATTCGCATTCATTGCAAATATTTTATAAAATAGAAATTGCAAAATTATTCTGACATAAAACATAACCTTGCTGTGTTTCAATGAGTAACCACTTTTGTCATTTTTGTCCGCTGTCGGCGCTGACTACTTTTGTGCACACCGCCTATAGGGCGCGAGCAGACACGTGACTCGAGCGCCCTTGACGTGCTAGGAATCAGCTGATTTGTGTGCGCTTGTCATTTTGACAAGAACAATGTCACTTTGACAAGACTAATGTTTTGACTTATTTTAATTTTGAACTGTTGAGAAGTTATTATTTTTAATTTCATGTGTTTTACTGCCTGAAAATTGTACATTAATAACATTTTAGCAGTTCAAAATCAAAATAAGTCGAAACATTGGTCTTGTCAAAGAGACACTGTTCTTGTCAAAACGACATGCGCACACAAAACAGCTGATTCCAAGTACGTCAAGGACGCCCAAGTCAAGTGTCTGCTCGCGCCCTATTGTCAAGTGAATATTATCTGTCAATTAGGGCTGTATTGTTACTTCTAAAAGTGCAAATAATTCAATGGTATAATGCAGACGTTAGTTTCAGACAGGTATCTGATTTATTTCGTTAATCATTTTCTGATGGACCAACACCAAGTGCTTTAACCCTTGTCTGACCAAAATCGGGTCACGACTCACGACTGACCCAATTTCCTGTTTTTTGTTAATAACTCCCATAATAGAAATATTATTAACAATTCCTCTTGAGAATTCTCCTAAAATATACTAATATTTTGTTTTATATAATTTTCGTTTACAGAAGTTTAAAAAGTATTGAGTTATTTAAAAAAATTATTTGGGTCTACGATGACCCGATTTTGATATGCGATGTTATCTTATAATAAACAAAAAAATAATTTGTTTATATTGCTCAAAACATTAATAAATATTGTCATATTAATAACAAAATAACGCAAAAAAATTGAGTCACAGTTGACCCTATTTTGGATATCCAAGTTTTAAAATTATTTTAATCAGGCAAGGGTTAACTATATCACGAATTGTGAACAATTTTAAGAGAGATGGTTGCGCTAAACGTGAACATGTAAAGAAAACAAGACGAAATAATGTTTTAACACCAAATTTAAGAAATTTTGGATCATATTTTAATATATTTTTTCAAGAAAATCTGTTCAGAGCTTCAAGTAAAGTATCACTTCCGGTTTATCAATTTTAGCCAAAATATAATATGTTGTTCCCATTGACATAAAAATCTTAAATACTAAAATTGAAAAGTTTTGGATTATATTTCAACATAGTTTTTCATTAAAAATTATGGGCTCCAAGTAAAGTACCACTTCCGGTGGTCCAATATTACCCAAAATCTAATCAAGTCCTTATGTGAATGTAACAAGCTTAAATGCGGAAAATATTAATTTTTGGAAGTTTGATATAAGTTATCGTGAAATAAAAAATCGTCACACACACAAACATCATTGTAAAAATAGTAAAAACATGTTGTAGGGATCCTAATTTGTGCTGAAAACTCACTATAAAATTTTTGTCTCAAAAATATTACCTCCGTTTTTTAAATTTCCATATTTACGTTTTTGATAAACAACCTATAATCACAATTTATTCTATTTGTTTTACCTGGCGGGCAGGGCGGAGCCCCAGGTGGCGCCCCAGGCGGCCCCGGAGGGCAAGGGGGCGGCGGTGGCGCTGCTGGAACCATAGGCGAGGTCTGTTGTTGTGGCGACGCAAGCGCAGAGCTAATCCGGCGCTCTTGAATGATCGCCACGTCTTCTCGTGTCATGGTGCGGTAGCCCATGTCTTCGTCGTATTGTTGTACGCCTACTGCGGGGCCCATCACGACGGGGCCCATAATGCCCTGGACGGGGGAGGCTTGGTAGGTTGGGGCGGGCGGGGGCCGAACTACGCTGCTCAGCACCTGACGGAGAACGAGATAATAATCATTTTAAAATTAATATACTTTGCGTCAAGTTTTTTTCCGAACATATTATAAAACATTGAAACAGTTTGACTATTGTTTGACAATATTGTAAGACAAACTATGACGGCGGGTGGCTCTAATATTTGTTACGAAGAATTTAAAAATAGAAATTCCGTATTTTTTGTTTTCTTGAAATTATGTTTAATAACGCCTAAAAAATTATTAAAGTTTTGGGGCGAAAGTTATGACGTTAGCGTCACTCCGTTATAAGTAGAGAGAACCGACATACGTTACCATTAATATGGTAAACTATAATAATTGGTGCAAGAATAAAAATACGTATCCACTACAAACTGTGATTAAAAACCTTTTAGAGTTAATGGTAATTAAGTAAGCCAGATAGTTATATCATTTCAAAATATATATTTATTTGATTTACCTACTTACATGTATAGGTATAGGAGTAGTGTTAAATGCAAATTTAAGTAAACCTTCTCTAATACAAATACGTATTAAGTTAAGAAAAATTAGTTAAGTAATAGCTATTAACATACCTAGGAATGTTATGCATTTCTTAACTGCCGCAGATGTCGGTTTGAAATCCGAGCTCGTAGAGCGAGGATTTTAATACATCTAAGGCTTGTTATGATTCATAACATCCGTGGTTTGTTACAAAGTTTATCGGTTTCAGAAAATGAAGACATTGTTGATAAATATTATTTTTTGAAATTTACTCATTAATGCTACTTTCAGAATGCTATGGTTAACAGAACAATTATTTTGACACATGTCAATATGATAAATATTCAAATTATGTGCTTTATTCATCTTGTTTATTACTTTAGAGTAAAGTAGACTGTATTTAGAACAATACGCTATCGTTATCTGTATGTATTAATGAAGAGTATTATATTTTCATTTAATTTTATTTTCATTTTGTAGACTGTTGTTGACAAGTCAGTATGGTAATAATATTACCATACAGATAGTTATTATTTAGTTACCAGCCTACTTTTGTACATGTAAACAATGGAATAATATCCTGAAACCGGTAAAATTATTAATTTTGTCTCGTTTTTATAATAAGGTTAATTATTCGTTTTTGTTGATAAATCAAGTAACATTGCATTTCCTTTATGTTTGTTTGAGTAGCTATGTAACGGTCCTGTCAATGAGAATAAGTTCTTTATGTGATTATTGTAAAATATATGTCATTAAAACTGTTGTGTCTGTCAAATCTGTTTATTATTCTGTCACAGATGCCAAATCAAATCACCATGGCAAGTTACACGATTGAGCAGCACTTCCAAATGATAAAACTGTATTATCAAAATGAAGGCTCGTTAGTGAAAACGTTGCGCGCGTTGCGCCCATTTTACGGCAGACGCGGTGGCCCTTCAAAGTCGACTCTCCAACGTTTGGTGGCCAAATTCGAGACGACCGGTTCGGTAAATAATCAGCCAACACCCGTACGTCAAAGGAACGCCAGATCGGCCGAGAACATTGCCGCGGTCCGAGAAAGTGTGCAGGAGAACTCGAGGCAATCAATTCCTCGCCGTGCACAAGAATTCGGCCTTTCGCAGACTTCAACTTGGCGAATTTTGCGTCGGGACTTGGGCCTACACCCGTACAAGATCCAACTGACCCAGGAGCTCAAAGTTAATGACAATACACAACGCTGTTTGTTCGCTGACTGGGCTTCGGAGCGTTTGGAAGAGGACCCCAATTTTGGCCGAAAAATCATCTTTAGCGATGAAGCGCATTTTTGGATGAATGGCTATGTTAATAAACACAATTGCCGTATATGGGACGGCACCAACCAACACGAGGTTCACCAGGTCGGAATGCATCCACAAAAAGTTACCGTTTGGAGCGGATTTGGGCCGGCGGCGTCATTGGTCCGTACTTTTTTGAAAACGACGTTAGTGAGGCCATCACCGTCAATGGCGAGCGCTACAGAACGATGATAACAGATTTCTTTTTTCCCAAATTGGATGATATGGAGGTAGACGACATGTTTTTCCAGCAGGACGGCGCTACGTGCCACACAACGGACGCCACGATGGACCTTCTGCATGAACGATTTGAGGGAACGGTTATCTCTCGCAGAGGTGACGTGAATTGGCCACCAAGATCGTGCGATTTGACCCCACTAGACTTTTTCTTGTGGGGTTTCCTGAAGTCGCAGGTCTATGCCAATAAGCCGCAATCGACGGATGCCCTTAAAGTTAACATACCAATGCCATCGCTCAAATTCAGCCGGATCTATGCGGCAGAGTCATTGAAAATTGGACCACTCGGATCCGTGCCACCGTGATAAGCCGCGGCGGACATTTGAAGGATATTATATTCCATACATAATGGCATACATGGGCCTTTCAAATAAAAAAAGAATTTCGTTAATACCTCACACACATCTTGTTTTATTCCATTTCAACATCGACCCGCCCTTATTGAAAAACCCTTTAGTTTGTGAATTATTATTTAAACAAAATTCGTTCACAATATGGTGCCCATAAACTAGAAACTGGGAAAACCCTCAATTATATTAGTTAGCTCCTCCCAAATTAAACAAATTATATTTGAAATCATAGTTAAAACAAATTAATTTAATTTGGTGAACAAATCAAAAAGAGGAATATAATTTAATTACAAACATAATTATATCTAAACATTATTGAAACGAATCAAAATATTTGATAATAATTTATTTAATTAATTTAGTCGCCAATAAAAATTATTCTATCACATTATCAAAATTTCTAATGCAAAGATTTTTTCTTTCAGTGTATATACAAAGTGTCTACATAGAAACAAGATAATAAGTCGTAGGTATACAAATTTAATTAAATATGTTGTATACCAACCGTTTCATTAGCAACGTATTTAGAACCGTGTTTGTATTGCACTATAGTCGTACGCTGTCGCCTCATTTAATACAAATATTTAATGTCACGACATAGATCAGATAAACATTTATAATAATTCATAGTTAAACATACACCAGAGCAAAATATTTACTTGTATGTTTAAATATTACATGAGGAATGTGATCGGTTTACATTTTTTTTCAATAATCGAGAGTAGATTAAATACATTACTATAATTGCTTAGAATCACGCTATGAAAATTTTAACGAGTTAGATAAAACATGTATAGGAAAAAATGAGACATTAAGGCCCGGTATTTTCACTTTCGAATAAAGTTTCGAATAAGTATTCGTTAAATAAATTTATTCTATATATTTATCCAACGAATAATTCCATTGCGTCTTTTCACACATTTTACACAAACAAATAGCTATCTGTAGAATAACTTTAACGTTCGTGAATTGGTAGCCGTGCAGTGTGAATATGTGCCAGTAGAGAAGGATGGAGTTTGGCGTAGCCACGTTAAGCAGACAAGGATGAAATGTGTCAACTACCTTTGAATCCGTAGTTGTCAAAATTTTGTTTGACATCTTTAATGTCAATGTGATCTATATTATGCATTTTTAACCCCGGGAGACTGTAATTTAAAAAGTGGACCATCTAATTCAGTACTCATATGCGGTAAGCGGGATATGTATATTGTAAAATCGTTCTTGTACTTTTTGTATATTTGTTTCAGTTCAAAGTAAATGTTTGTCAATATATTCAACAAAAGTATCCAAAATTCGAAAATATGTTGCCAGCGTCAAATGACAGGATCTTTATAATGATTTACCTATTTACTGGTTGAGATCAAATGCGATCCCAATATGTGATCCTAAAGTGTTTTCATAATCGGAACCTGTCAAAAATTATTTCATTTATGTGGTTATGTTGCTGTCTGATGGTCTGTGATCGATTTCTCACGTTATTTATTAATTCATAGTTGAAAATATCATCATAATATTTAATATATCCATTTTGTTAATAAATCTGCACTATGTGGAAATGTAATGAACTTACGAATAAACGGTTATTCGCTACCCAAGTACCGAATAATTTATCTCGCGAATAACAGATGTTATTCTTTCGAATAAATTTATTTGCAAGTGAAAAGACGACAAAAATATTTATCCGAAGGATAAATTTATCTAAACCTTTATTCGCAAGTGAAAATACCGGCCCTAAGTAAACAAAATATTGATAAATTATTCAAGGAAATTTCGTTTTTGTTACAATCTAGATCAAACGAAACAGTTTTGTTACTTTATTTTATTTTATATATACGGAGTGTCACATATGACAATTTTAACAAAAGCAACAGTTGCATCCATACCATGTGCAAAAAGTTCAATGTTTTCAGCATATAACAGACTTCAATTTTGGGAATGGCTCATAATCTTCATTAATGAGACTGAAGTTACTTAGGAAGGTGTATTTATTAAATGGACGACTAATTATTGGTACTCATGTACCTCGTTTAAATGGACAAAAGTTTGTACTTACATTTTTTAAATAACGTATTTAAACTATTATGATTTGTCGACGATAAATAACCATCTCATAACTTAATAACTATGCTTTTGCTCTTCCTCGTTATCTCGTTCCTCCTTGTCTTCCTTTATTCAAAGGTGATTAAAAGCCTGGTTTAATACACAACTTTATAATTTTGTTATCCAAAATTTAAATTTCTTTATTTTAAAAATTGTACTATTACGAATTAATTAATAATAAATGTTATTTCCGTTGATTCGTTTATTAATTACTGTGACTGTAAGTGTAACCGATAACCGACAATTTTTGAGCTGTTTGTACCTCACTTGAACACGGCATCAGCCATTTGTTCTACGTGGGCGGGTAACAAAATATGCAGCAAATCTTTAAAGATTTTAACTCAAAATGTAAAAGACTTAGAAAAAAAGTTATTCAGAAATATTGTTGCTCTCGTCGAGTTACATTACGAGTTAAATTTAATGTACTTATTTCATTTACATCCTGTATATATATATTTAAGAAAATATATCTGTTTTAATAAATGCAAAAATTCCATTGAAAATCACATATTTTCCGTCTTTCAAATAACTATAAAAGTAGTTAGTAATGGTAATTGGACGTTTTTTTTTTTACATTCATATATAAACTGTTACTTGAACTGTCGTTAGGTAGTTTTTAATACAAATCTGTCGTTTATTATGTGAGATAGTACCAAGAACACTGCCGTGAGGCACACCATTCGTAAATTGCCAATGTATTTTCGCTCCATTTTGGTTTTAAATATCTCAGCTAACAGCTGGTAAACCTTTTTAAAAATTTGTTTGCATATATAAAAACTCATGAAAAATACTATACTTAAATTTCATTAAATCGTTAATGCCTTTTGTGATAGAAACATTTAAAAAAAATAAAAACTGTATTTATTATCACTTTTAATTTGAATAACAATGATTACGACCAATTTTATTTTGAAATATTCATAAAAAATTCATAAACTCATATGTTTCAATTGACCTTAACTACCCACATATATTGGAAAACTGATATAGTTTAAAAAAATCTAATCAATTTTTTATCAGTAAAATAATAAA
This sequence comes from Harpalus rubripes, assembly GCA_963082715.1. NCBI lineage: Eukaryota > Metazoa > Arthropoda > Insecta > Coleoptera > Carabidae > Harpalus > Harpalus rubripes. The sequence continues at coordinate 3,077,586 of OY720450.1, forward strand.
TAAAGATTGTAAGACCCAATTTTTATTTCCTATTCTAATATTAATCATAGATTTAACCGCATACACTTTGATAACGATAAGAAATTTTCCAGAATATCGTTAATACTTTTTAACGATAGTTAAAACTCTTTTCTATTTTATAATATAATAATATAATAAAGTGGAAACAATTTTTTTATCTCCTGTCAAAGAATAAAAAGATGTGTTTACCTCGAGGGAATGGAACATAGCTCTCGCGAACGCGTCTGCATCTTCCTTGGAGCTGAAGTTTAGGCCGTACACTTGTTTATTGTCACGCCATTGGTGGAACGTCGCTGTAGCTTGATTGTATTTCAGTCCTTTCAGTATAGCACAGTTTATTACAACCTGCAACGAATGAAATATATTATTCACGAAAGATGACTATTCAAGGTCATTTGTTCGAAGAAAGAATACACATCACTTCACAGCAGAAGCTTAGCAACATTTTGTATTAGAAAGAGAAAGATTATTTGACCTATGTCTATTTAATTTATGTGGTGTGACAGATATACGTAAATAGTGGCATTACTGTCTAACACACCATAAATAATAATGACGTATGTCGTAGAATTACAGATACCTAATTATCTACTGCACTGCCCTCTGTGCTAACATTTCGCCAGTGGCGTTGACGTTTAAATCAAATTATTATTCCTTGGTTTATAAGTTAGGTCTATGTTTTTGTATTTTGCAAAAACATAAGTCAAGAACATAAATCTTTCAGAACGGCATTATTTAGAAAGACACATAATTTTTAAATGAATTACTCTTATTTTTTTAAGTAAAATGTGCCCATAAATATTGTATGTTGTACGCCTATGCATACAAAATGCAATAAAGTTATCTGCAGGTAATATTATATCAGACGGCTCACAAATGACCTTGAATAGTCATCTTTCGTGAATAATAGTTTACTAGATGGCGACCATACATTTTTTGTCAGTTGATATTTATATAATTAATATTTTCACAAATTTTGGCCCATATTACTGGCACACTATTATAATAATAACGCTATTACGAAACTGGGTTCGTAATACGAGCCATAGTTTTATAGTTTTTTGCTAATTTCAGCCCGTGTTTAATGAATCAGATGTTGATGGTTGCTAACGTCACACCGTGTCTAATACGATTAAAGCTACAGTTTGTTAAAAGACCTTTTTATACTCCCATGTGTAAAGTTCGTACTTTATTTACTTTACACATTACAGAGCTACCACCACTCATGTTGGTAATACTGACTGAGTCATTATGGATCTTTCACATTTGTATTACAGCACCGTGACGTCATTTTTCAATGCACCATGTAGTGAAATTCTTATGAACTTAGTAATGAGGAGGCACCATGTTGTCAACTAAAATGATTAAAAGGACACGCATTTATTTTCGATAAAAAATTACTTAAACAACACAAAAAGTTAAATAGTGCCTGTGAGGTGACGCCTGGTAAGCGCCCGCACGGTGCAAATATTTCATCATTACCGACATCTGTGTACATAGCAGATTGGCACACCCAGCAATGGGTAATAAGCCGTGATGATATATTTATTTAGTTATTTAAAATAGTAGAATATCCCCTTAATATTTGTGAACGCATAAATTCTCTAATGAAATATACAACTCGTATACAACACTTTTTTTTGGGAATTTTAATATTTAGGAAGTTCCAGCGATAACATATTACAGTAATTCGTACTTCCCAATTATTAGATTATTTTATCTTTTAGATATGACTAAACAAGGAAGTTTATACATTTTTTTTGTAATTTGAAATATTTATATATTTACATAATGTGTCACAAGTGGCTCGTATTTTTCGAATATTTTTGCCATACCTGCGAATTTTATAGTATGACAAATATTATTACCTTTTAGCTTATATTACTTTTTGGCCATTATTTTTTTATTGCGCTGTATGTTACTGAACCAAAAATAATACTCCACAATAAAATATTAAATAAATTGTATATCGTGAAGTATTGAAACATCCTGTATTGAATAAATTTCAAAATATATTTAAAAAATCCAAGTATTTGAAAACGTAGATGGGAATATTTACCTCATGGTCTTGAAGCTTCCTACCGACGACTCGGAAAGTCTGCTGCACCGTGTGCTGATAAATATGCACTTTGGACAGCCCTGAAGAAGATCCACTAGGTACCCATTTCTTGTTTACGTCATCATACACCATCACACTTGCCCGAGCACTAGCTATCGACTGCTCACTATAAAATAAAAGAAAACTATGAAATATCAAAAAGAAATTAGCTTCAAAACAGTTGCAAATTTGCAGTAACAGTTGAAAAATGAAGGAACTTATTTCAAGTTTTGAATTAACGTATCTATAAAATGGTAAATTTTCGGACCCAGGTTGATGAAATACATTTTTCACTCATTACAAAGTTCATAATTTTGTTCACTACAAAAAAAAATCTGATGTGGCCAATACATGACCTCCCGTCAATTCCATGTTTGAAATAGCAATGAGCTTTAAGTAAAGTATCACTTCAGGTTGATCGTTTGTAAACAAAATCTAATATGTTGTTCCAATAAATAGAAAAGTCTGTAATACCAAATTTTAGAAATAATTGCGTAGGCTTCCACAGTCTGAGTCATGAGAAATATTCGTTTTCCGGGAATGGACTGTGTCATATTTTGAGTCAGAGCTCAACGTTTCGCCCGCAGTCGTATGGGGCATCTTCAGGAGCAAGGGGGATAGTACTGTCTTAAACAAGGTTACCCGACGTGTCAACCACGCTAGAGGCCGAGTTTAAGCAACAAGAGGGGGAGACTCAGTTTACAAGGTTACCCGACGTGTAAACCACGCTAGAGGCCAAATAAACCAAGTGACAAAAGGAAGGCCGAGAAGACAGTTATATACTAATTTAGTATATAATTGTCTTCTCGGCCTTCCTTTCGTCATTTGGTTTATTTGGCCTCTAGCGTGGTTTACACGTCGGGTAACCTTGTTAACTTAGTCTATCCCTTTCGTTGCTTAAACTCGGCCTCTAGCGTGGTTGACACGTCGGGTAACCTTGTTTAAGACAGTACTACCCCCCTTGCTCCTAAAGATGCCCCATACGACTGCGGGCGAAACGTTGAGCTCTGACTCAAAATATGACACAGTCCATTCCCGGAACACGAATATTTCTCACCAAATTTTAGATTATATTTTTTTTCCTCGAAAATCTATTAAGACTCCAAATTAAGTACCACTTCCGGTTTATCATATAGGTATATTCATGTTGTATCATATAGGTATGTCAAATTATACACGAGTTTTAAATACCAAATTTTAGAAGTTTTGAATCATGTTTTAATATATTTTTTCAAGAAAATATGAATATTGCTCCCTGTAAAGTAGTACTTCCGGGTTATCAATTTTACAAAACATCTAGTATGTCGTTCTCATTAATATAAAAGTCTTAAATAGCAAATTTGAAAAGTTTTTGATTGTATCAATTTATTTTTCACTTCCGGTTTATCAATTTTAGAAAAAATCTATCATGTCGTTCTTATTACTATAAAAATCTTAAATACCAAATTTGAAAAGTTTTGGAATATATTATAATATATTTTTCATGAAAATCTGTTGAGAGCTTGATACAAAAGTCTTAAATGTGAAAAACTTTTGCGAGAAGACGTCATCACAGCATTCGCTGAATTAAAGCACGAGAAAACCAAGAGCTTTAAAAAAGCGCTCAAATAGAAAATAGGTTAAATATTAAAATTATTCATCTTTCAAAATAATAAACAATGATAAGAATGTTATTAATAATATTTTAATTTTTGTACAAAATATTTATATTATAATAAAAAAATTAATGACTCATTAGCTTTAAATTTTTTATTTATACAACAATGTACATGTAAATAAATATTTCTGTATGATGCCAGTATTTTATAAACTCAGTAAATTGTTTAATAATAATGTTTATTTAATAAACAACAAAATAGCTTTGTGTATTAAGAGCGCAAAATGGGACTTTGCCGATTGAGAGGTTGTTGCGACGCAGGAGCGCGGCATTCTCTCGAAATCGACAATGTTCATTTGCCATCGAAAAACACACAATATTTTTCTACAGTCGACACAATGGGGTCCTCCACCATAACAAAAATTTTTTTTACCTCACGCTACCCTTGGTAAGAGAGGTATAGGGATCGTGCTAAAAATCGCATATCGAGATTTTGGTAAAAGATTACGTTTGTGTGTGTGTGTGTGTGTGTGTGTGTGTGTGTGTGTGTGTGGGTGTGTGTGTGTGTGTGTGTGTGTGTGTGCGTGCGCGCGTGTGTATGTGCGCGTGTGTGTGTGCGCGCGTGTGTATGTGCGCGTGTGTGCGCGTGTGTGTGTGCGCGTGTGTGTGTGCGCGCGTGTGTGCGCGCGTGCGTGCGTATGTATGTATGTATGTATGTATGTATGTATGTATGTAAGTATGTATGTGTGGATCCTCCACTCTAACTCAAATACTAATATTAAGAAAATTTTGAAACCTTGTATTTCGAACTTTTTCTGTAATGGAAAGAGCCCATTACATTTTGGTGTAAATCGGATAAACGGAAATGGCACTAGAAGCTTAAAATAATTTTTCTTCGAAATTAGCGTTATTATAAAAATTTAATTATTAAATTTTCTACAGATTTGCATTAATACTTTTTCTATATATTTTATGGATATATTTATAAAATTATCTATAATTTAAATCCCGAAGCCTACTTTTAAACAAACAAAACTCCTTGGTAGCGCAGTTATTCAAATGTATGTAACTGACAGATAAATGTCACTATATTTTAAGAAATAAGCTGCCAAAATTATAGTAAAATTCGCGAATCCAAAAATTAAGATTAACTTAATATTTTTTATGACTCGGCCTGTATATGGCGGGAGGTATTGTGTTGGCCACACCTGATTTTTATTTTTATAGTCTATCTGTCTTCTTCTACGATCCTACCATAATGACGTCACATATCCCTTATTCAAAACATTAAATTGCTAATAACAATATTATTACAATCTAATATCTAGATTTTATTATTATAATGAGAAGCTATAGTTGTTAGTTTTTATATTTTATTTGTTTTAGCCACTGAATCAAGTTCCCAACGCACGGGCGTTAGTTTTGAGACACTCTGTATAAATAAACAGTATTATATCAATACATATGCATGAATCATAAGTTTTTAATAATCAATCCTTTATTAAACGCCGACAAAAAATATCTATTGTTATTATTTATAGATTAATTCAATAACTCCATATACAAAACAATAATATAATTTGCATTTCAGACCATGTACATTAATATTTATTATTAACAAATAATTTCACAATACGAAAATAAATCCAATATTTGATATAGTATTACATGAAACATTATCACGTACTATATCAAATTTCAGTAACTTATAAATCGATCCAAGAACAAATGATGACAAAATTACCGAGAAAAAAAATGTATCAGATTTTTTCAAAGAAATAGGTGTATGGACATTTTTTTAGAACACATCATACCAGAAGGTCATAAGAGGAATGTAAATCATTACTTTCTCTTAAATAACGTAACATTTTTAAATGTTAACACGAAAATTTTAATAAAAATATAAATTGGTGAAAGTATTGTTGCATTTTTCAACTGTTACAACAATAAAATTGCGCAATTTTTGAAAACGTCTCAAGAAATACAATAAAATTAATTACAACAATAGAAAAAGTATTAAAAATAATTAATAGATAAAAATACTATCCTAAACAATAGTAAAACAATACAATGTACAATGTGGGAAATAAACAGTGGGACAGGGCCATCAAAAAACTCATTTTTCCTTTCATGACATATACAGGGTGTTGACTTTCGTAATTTCCTGCTTCTTTAATTATTTCAGGTAAAAAATTTCAAATAAAAGTTTTAGTGCTTAAAATTCTACACCTGAATCAAGCAGCTAAATTAATTTTGCAAGCTATATAACGACAGAAATTAGGTATGAAAATGACGAAAATTATTCCAAAAATAGCGATAGCCATGGAATTGAAACAAAAAATTAACAAATGTTAGAGATTTATCTGTCAAGTTAATATATTTTTATATTTTGCGTTCATAATGAAGTCATTACGATACGCAATTTATTTTTAGTTAATTGACAATTCATTTTAATAATATAATGTCGAAATTATTATTTCTTTTTTATTTAGGGAAGATTATTTACATGAAAATGTACAAATGGTTACAAATATAATCACAAATTGAGAAAGTAAATGTTATTGTAGAAGGCGCAAAATATAAAAAATAGTATAAAGAACTCATTTTATAAGACTTTCTTTTGCACTTGTCAATTAGAAAACTCGCTAACGCTCGTTTTCTAAATTTTGACGTGTGCGAAAAAAACATGTTTTATAAAACACGTTCTTTAATATACTATTTCGTACTCCGTCCATTTTGACTTGTATTACAGAACTCAAAATCGTCCAGAAATGCGTTGGCATTACTGTTCTGGTGATATGTCAATTTAAGATTATTTTCAACACAAAAATTAGCAAAATGTTTACAAATATTATGGCTAAATCTTTAATTATTGTAACTTAAATAACTAAATTTTGTCATAAAAATAATAATATGCTGTCATTACTGACATTTCGTATAGATTAATTATAAGTTTCAACTTTAGGACTAGTTTGTTTTGTAACTACAATTAACTTCACGTGATACAATTGAGTTTCCGCCATCTGTCATTAAAAATATGCGAAAGTATATAAAATATATATAACTAATGTGTGTATGTTATATTTTCGATATCAAATAATTACGCATTTTAAGCTCAAATGTAAGTAATTATAATTAAACTTGCAATGCAAAACCGATAAAAATATATGTTCATTTTTTAGGTTACGTAACATAAAATAAAGTGTAGAGAAATATACGAAGAATTTATGGAGAAGTCGGTACAAAAAATCTTGTGTATCACACGCCAATAAACTGTTTTGCGAGATCTCGTCAAAATAAACTCGGTCTCGCAAATATTCAGTTTCTGGCCTAGTGATACAAATAACCAAATAACTATTTATTATTTAAATTAAATTAACCAAACTTGACAGATAAATGGCTAACATTTGTTAATTTATTTGTTTCAATTCCATGGCTATCGCTATTTTTTCAAACTAAGTTTCAGCCGTTACAAAGTATGTGAAATTAATTTTGCTTATTGATTCAAACACATAATTTTATGCTCTACAACTTTTGTTTGAAGCATTTTTACCTACAATAATTAGATAAGCAGGAAATTATGAAAATATGGTTTTACATGTTAAAGTCATTGTATACCGGGTGTAACACGTAAAGCGGGCCATAGGAAAACAGTTTTTCCTTGCGTAAGAGTGGCCTATTTATTTTATACGATAATACTCCAAATAAATGTTGTAGAGATTTTAATTCTGCATTTAATTCAATAATCGTATAATAAAAAACATTAATATGTAAAAGGCAGACGGACATAAAGTAGTATATTTCTTTTACGATGTTCATAAATCAAGCTTGTACAAAACATAAAAATGTTTATGATGTCCCAGTGTGTATTTCCCTACTGTACAGTTAATTGTTGCAATAAAATGCATGACAACAATGACAACAATTAAAAAACATTGTTATTCACAGATATAGTGATTTACATGCATTTTACATAAAAACAACCTGCATTTTTCATTGAAATAAAATAAAAATCTACTAACCAAGCCCAATACTCTTCCCAGCTTTTTCTAACATTCTTTTTAACCTCACTTTTATAATGTTCTTCAATGTCTTTATAAAAATCGTCAAACTGGTACTCCATTTTATTTCATGCACAACACATAAGCCAGCAGATAGGCACATTCACTAACTGAAAAATTTCATACACATGCATATTATATCAAGGAAGTAGAAGTAGAATCAACACAGAACACAGAGCACTATTTCTACCGCACGGCGTCAGTTCACAAGAGCAACTGTTCAACTGTCATGCAAGAGTACAATGAATGGAGCCGTAAGTTAGTACAGTCACAGTATATAAGGAAATGACTTTTCCTGGTACTTGGTATTACCGATGCGTAACACTGGTTGCAGAAATAGAGTAGAAATAGTTGGCATAACTATAATAGTATAGTAGTTTCTAAAAAATTGTAATTAACATTTTTGAAGGTTATTAGTTTTGCTCCAAGCAATTTGTAAAAACTTTAGGTGGAAAAATATGATGAGATTTTTAAATGAAAACGTTCCTTGATTCAATAGAAAAATGGTAGAAGTGTCATTAAATTCCCGACGGGAACCACACAAGGAGTTATTTTTTTTAACATTTTATTTTCTTTTTTACCTCCCGCCTATTTACATACATAGGTAAGGGATGTAATGTTTTCGATCAAAAAATTCGATGGTGAGTTTTCAATGAATAATCATGAATAAACCTTTCCAATTTAACAGCTATCTCTTTTTATCTCTGAACATAGTAAGTAAAATGGCGCCTGCAACTATTAACTGTCAAATAAAACGTCAAAAATATTGCGATCACTAAAATACATGTTTTCTCTGTGAAAATTTGCATCGTTTGACATTTTAGCTTTTATAAAAAAGCTTTTGTAACTTCTTTTGAGAAATATTCGTTTTCCGGGAATGGACTGTGTCATATTTTGAGTCAGAGCTCAACGTTTCGCCCGCAGTCATATGGGGCATCTTCAGGAGCAAGGGAGATAGTACTGTCTTAAACACGGTTACCCGACATGTCAACCACGCTAGAGGCCGAGTTTAAGCAACAAGGAGGGAGACTCAGTTTACAAGGTTACCCGACGTGTAAACTGAGTCTCCCTCCTTGTTGCTTAAACTCGGCCTCTAGCGTGGTTGACACGTCGGGTAACCTTGTTTAAGACAGTACTATCCCCCTTGCTCCTGAAGATGCCCCATACTATTGCGGGTGAAACGTTGAGCTCTGACTCAAAATATGACACAGTCCATTCCCGGAAAACGAATATTTCTCATGACTCAGACTTTGGAAGCCTATGCAATTATTTCTTTTGAGAAGTTTTTTAAAGTCAAATTCATATAAAGAGTTGATTAGATTTGAGGTAAAATAGGACAACCGGAAGTGATGCTATATTTGAAGCCCATAACATTTTTAATGAAAAACTATATCAAAATATAATCCAAAACTTTTCAAATTTGGGTTTTAAAACTTTTATATATATATATATATATATATATATATATATATATATATATATATATATATATATATATATATATATATATATATATATATATATATATATATATATATATATATATATATATATATATATATATATATATATATATATATATATATATATATATATATATATATATATATATATATATATATATATATATATATATATATATAAGAACGATATATTAGACCGGAAACGGTACTTCAGTTGAAGCTCTGAACAGATTATCTTGAAAAAATATATTAAAATATGATCCCAAACGGCTCAAATTTGGTACTTAAAACTCGTATATAAATGGGCATAACTTATTAGATTTTGACTATAATAAACCAGATGTGGTATTAACTTGAAGCTCAACAGATTTTCGAGAAAAAATATAATGTGTAATAAAATGTAATAAAGGAGGTATATATGCTAAAAATCGCATATCGAGATTTTGGTAAATGACCACGTTTTAAGGTCCCTAGGATCCAATTTTAACATTTTCACGATGATGTCTGTGTATATGTGTGTATGGATTCTCCACTCTAACTCAAATACTATCATTCAGAAAATTTTGAAACCTTGCATTAGATTTTGGTGTAAATCAAATAACCGGAAATGGTATTTTACTTGAAGCTCAAAAAGTTTTTCTAAGAAAAATACATTTAAATGTTATTTTTTCGAGATTTTTATTATTATAAAAATTAAAGATTATTAAATTTTCTACAGATTTGCATAAATTCTTTTTCTATATATTTTATGGATAAATTTATAAAATTATCTATAATTTAAATTCCGTAGCCTACGCTTTAAACAAGCACAACCCCTTGGTTACACAGTACATATCTTAAATGTTTGTAACTGACAGATAAATGTCACTGTCAAAGAACTAATAATTTCTAATTAATAATAGAAACATTTTAAAAATAAAATAGGAAATAGAACCATAGTTATATGTAATGGATCTTAATACAGTTTGCAGCATAACTAAATATGTAAATATGTATATGTAAATTAATAGGGCACGAGCAGACACGTGACTCGAGTGTCCTTGACGTGCTTGAACAATGTCCCTTTGACAAGACCAATGTTTTGACTTATTTTAATTTTGAACTATTGAGAAGTGATTATTTTTAATTTCATGTGTTTTACTGCCTGATAATTGTACACTAATAACATTTTAGCAGTTCAAAATCAAAATAAATCAAAACATTGGTCTTGTCAAAGTGACACTATTCTTGTCAAAATGACATGCGCACACAAAACAACTGATTCCAAGCACGTCAAGGACGCTCGAGTCACGTGTCTGCTCGCGGCCTATAAAAATTAAATAGCGGGAGGTATTGTGTTGTTTATTGGAATAACAAATTATTTAAAGCTCATTGCTATTTTAAACATGGAATTGGCGGGAGGTCATATGCTAGCCACATCAGATTTTTCAAGTCGCCCCTGATAGTCATTTCTCGTCATTTCCTTATATATTGAATCACCCCGCTAACACCACACAATTTCTGGGGTGAGTTGAGTTTCACTTCGGTTTGTATAATTTAGTGGTAGGAAAATTACGTCATTAGCTCCGTACCCTCTTCTTAGTAACACACTCAGCATTTTGCCAGGGTTCTCAAATCGTGAATCATACTATAGATAAATTAATTTCCGCATGATAAACCAAAATGGCTAATCGCTCACAATATGTACATCAACATAAACAATCGAGCAACATTTGAATAGAATTTTATATGTATTTGATATTGATTTACTATCAATTGAATGAATTAACGATTTGAATAATAAATAATATGAGATTGGAAATGGTATAACGCATTTAGATTTGTAGTCCAATTAAAATTGATTTTTTTCAGTTCACATTTTTTGTTCATACCCTGTCTTTTTTAAACATTTTATTTGTTAAGGTACCCTACAAATACAGAATAATATATTAAAGAACGTGTTTTATAAGACATGTTTTTTTCGCACGCTTCAAAATTGACAAGTGCGAAAGAAAGTCTTATAAAATGAGTTCTTTATACTATTTTTTATATTTTGCGCCTTCTACAATAACATTTACTTATTCAATTTGTGATTATACTTGTAACCATTTGTACATTTTCATGTAAATAATCTTCCCTAAATAAAAAAAAATAATAATAATAATTTCGACATTATATTATTAAAATGAATTGTCAATTAACTAAAAATAAATTAGGTAAAAATGGGTTAAAGAAACGTCATCTAGTACCAACCGTCTAAAACAAAAAACTGCGTATCGAAATGAAGGTCATTACGATACGCAATTGCGTATCGTAATGACTATTATGAACGCAAAATATAAAAAAGACTTTTATAATTTGATGTGTCGTGTGTATTTAATTCGCTACCGACAATTTGGAAAATAGACTAAATATTGAAACAGGACATGCAATATAAAATTGAAATAGAAATTGTAATAAATCTGTATTTTTTAGCACCAACGTACAGAATTTATGAACATACCTATTTGAAATATTGAAAAATTCAAATACGATTCAAAAGCAGTTAAGTCAGTTTGCTATAAGTTGAGACAGGTTATAGTTTATTTTTACCTCCCGCTACCCTTGGTAAGGGAGGTATTGGGATCGTGCTAAAAATTGCATAGCGAGATTTTGGTAAATGAGCACGTTTTAAGGTCCCTAGAATACAATTTTAACATTTTCACGATGATGTCTGTGTGTATGTATGTGTGTGGATACTATCATTCAGAAAATTTTGAAATCTTGTATTTCGGATTTTTTCTGTATTGGAAAGAGCCCATTAGATTTTTGTGAAACTTTACTAGACGCTCAAAATAGTTTTTCTTTGAAAAATACTTTTAAATGTTATTTTTTCATGATTAATGTTATTATAAAAATTAAGGATTATTAAATTTTCAATAGATTTGCATTAATACTTTTTCTATATATTTTATGGACAAATTTATAAAATTATCTATAATTTAAATCCCAGAGCCTACGCTTTAAACAAACAAAATGCAGTTATTCAAATGTATGTAGCTGACAGATAAATGTCACTATCAAAGAACTAATCATTTCAAAATAATATTAGTTACGTTTTAAAAAGGAAAAAGTAAATAGAACAATAGGAAAGGAATTCAATATCAATACAGTTTCCAGCATAAGTAAATATGTAGGTAAGTATTTAGATTAATAAAAATTAACGATTCACAAAAATATTTAAGCTAATCCTCATTTTTGGATTAGTGAATTCTATTATATCCCGGTATTTAAAATTTAATCTTCATTTTATTATAGCTCCGATGGCTCAATGGTTAGAGCAACGCCTCATGTCATGAGTGCCCTTGGGGCTCTGGGTTCGAATCCCACTAAGGCATGGATGTGTGTGAATGTTAACCCACTCTGTAATTGGGATTTAATCCTGTTGAGGGGTTTAAAGAAAAGGTAGTTACTTGGATTAGATTAGACTGTCAAAATTAGATTGATGTAGTTAATGTTGGGAACTAAATTATAGTTGAATGAAGGATATTAAAGGCCTTTAAGTTCCGTATTGTTATTAATATTATTTTATTTTATTCAGACGTTTCGGTCAGTATTTGACCATCCTCAGTGCAAATTTTACATTTTAAATTAACATTGTTACATTGAGTGTTGTTATTATTATATATTATCTAAGATGAATTCACATATATTGTTATAACAACACTCAATGTAACAATGTTAATTTAAAATGTAAAATTTGCACTGAGGATGGTCAAATACTGACCGAAACGTCTGAATAAAATAAAATAATATTAATAACAATACGGAACTTAAAGGCCTTTAATATCCTTCTGTCAAAATTAGAGTAAAATTCACTAATCCAAATATAAGGATTAACTTAAATCTTTTTTGTGACTCGGGCTGTAAATGGCGGGAGGTATTGTGTTGGGTCCACCATATTTTTATTTTAAACGCGAGGCATTTTATTTTAAATTTTTGTATAAAATGTTACAATTATTTAAATATGTATTCTCTAGTGTTCTCAATTCATTAATTAATGTATTAACATATTTTTCATGTATATATGAATACAAATTTAATAATTAAAAACTGAAATATATGCATAAAATTGCACTTTATTTTATTTCGCATCAGGGATCTTTATAATTTTTTTCTTATTACTATATATATAGTATGATTAAATGTATTTATTTCCTACGAAAAGAATGACTATTTTTGAAATTCTATTTTAAAGTATTATCACTCATATAAACATTATCACCATTTCTAACATTGATAACAAACAAAAAACTTCTTATCAACAATAATTTCAATAACAATGAACAAACATTCAAACACAGAACAGAGAAATTGTCTTTCAGGAATTGTACCTTCGTCGTGCTTCCTGAGACGACATATCTGAAGAGATAGAGCTGAAAAACGGTCACTTTAGTTCTATAGGTTATATTACAGCGCTACAATTACACTAGACATGCAAACGAAGCAATATACACAAGGAGTATTTACGGTTTACGATCGTCGCAACAATTAAGACGGACGATGAAAAGTGATTATTGTAATTAAAAAGACATTTTGTTTTGTAGTTTGTTTTGCAAATTGGAATAGCAATTTGAAGGATAATAAATACGTGAATGAATCAAAATAATACAATTTTAAAATATGTTACCAATTTTTTCATTTGTGAATTGAGAGTTGCAAACAATGAAAGAATATACTTTTAATGAAATTGTTTAATAAACTTTTAACAAATAAATAAATATATTATCACGGCTTATTACCCATTATTGGGTATGTCATGTTAATCTGCTTTTATTCGCAGATTTCGGTAATAATACCGTTAATGACGTTTACCAGAATTCACCCCACTGTCTATCATAATCTAATGCCTTAATACCCTATAATATATTTGTGATTTCAATATCCGTGGCTAACGCTATAAAGACTTTTACAAAATTTTGAATTCAATTTGCTCGGTTATGAAACGTGAAAAATAAAATGTGATTTTTGAATTAGATGCAGAATTTAATTCTCTACAACATTTATTTGACATGGGAAAAACTGAACGCCTATGGCCCCTTTTCGTGTTACATCCGGTATATATATATATATATATATATATATATATATATATATATATATATATATATATATATATATATATATATATATATGGCCCGCTTTTTAATTAACACCATGTATATATATATATATATATATATATATATATATATATATATATATATATATATATATATATATATATATATATATATATATATATATATATACATGGTGTTAATTAAAAAGCGGGCCATAGGCGTTTAACATGGGTAATCAATTTTTCCTTGCGCAAAAGTTCCCAATTAATTTTAGACAAAAGTGTTTCAAATAAAAGTTGTAGATAATTAAATTATACACAAGCATCACTAAACAGATTTTATTTTGCATGTTTAGTAACCTGTAAAATTCAATTTGAAATTCTATAAATATTGCTCATTTGTAGTGATAGCCATGGAATTTAAACAAAATTACAAAGAAATGCATATCTTTTGAACTGTCAGAAATTCGAATTTCAAATAAAAATTACTGATAATTATATTCTATCCTAAGTCCTTAAAAATATTTTTTTTATAATCTACATCTAAATTATTGCTTTGATTTTATTTATTTTTATTTTGTAACATGCAAAATCAAAATTCTGACAATTCAAACGATTTGCATTTTTTTGTAATTTTGTTTAAATTTCATGGCTATCACTACAAATCAGTAATATTTATAAAATTTCAAATTGGATTTTACAGGTTACTAAACATGCAATAGAAAATCTGTTTAGTGATGCTGGTGAAGAATTTAGTTCTCCACAACATTTATTTGAAACATTTTTGTTAAAAATAAAATGGGAAGTTTTGCACAGGGAGAAACTGATTTCCCATGTTAAACGCCTATGGCCCGCTTTTTAATTAACACCCTGTATATAGGCTGTCCCAGGACGAGCGGAAAATTTTCCGCTGATTTCAATGGTAAAATAAAAAATATAACATTTCATTTAAAATAAGGAAGTTACGGTCTACTTCCTGTTAAAACGGAAGTGTTACTACTTTTGGACTATTTTAGTTGAAACGGACTTGTCGGAAAACCTCTAAATACCAAATTTTGTAGAATAACATTGTGTAGTTTTTTAAAATAACGATAGCGTAAGCTTGTCCTGGGACACCCAGTATATATTATATTTTGAAATGGTTTCAATTTTAATTTGATTTTGTAGAAAAGTAATAATGAATTTGGGTGTGTCAACTATATTTTAAACAATTCTAATTCAATGAGATTTATGTTAAAAATAAAACAAAAAATGGAATAAATTTTAAAAACAAAGGGTTGTGTATAGGTAAACAATTACAATTAATAAAATATTTTGACATATACTCTGTTGAAGTTTTTGTAAACTAAACATGTCCAAAATTTGAATTTTCAGGAAACAAAAAAATCTTTTCATTTCTAAACCGTTCATTTTATGACTAACAATGTTTTCCTATATAAGTATAAATTTTATAAATCCTTCATTTAATAAAAAAAAAAAAAAAAAACATCTGAACTAGTTTGATTTATGTAGAAAAGGAATAATGTGTAAAAGTAAATTTGTGATTTTTTTTTACTACAGATAAATGTCTGTAATATGACGTTTGGTAAACGCCCTTTGATAAAAATTTATCTACTAATGTGTACGAAGCAAAAGTATAGATTGGCACACCCAGAAATGGGTAATAAACCGTTATGATATATTTACAAAAAATATACAGTACTATTTACATTGTAATATACGTAAATAATAACCACAAAATGGTTGTTTTCTTATATTTAATCTATAATAAAAAGTCTCCCCGTCTGTACATATGGTAAAATCATTATTTACAAAATGAATCATACGTCTAAAGAAACTACAAACATAGGGATCAAAAAACTGTTTAAATGTAAACATTATATATACATATGGATAAGAATTTATTTTGTAACCGAAATTCCAAATGATTTATGCAATATCAGAATAAAACACAATCAGTGAATTGCAACAAATGACTGTGCTTCGCAATACAGTCGAATGTTTTCAATTTTTGCAGGAAACAACTGATGCATGGATAGTATTTCACTGACAAAGGAAATTTTATAAAAACAAGTTGCAAAGAATGCAAGATTTACTATAAAAACATGTATTGCAACTTTGGTATCGATGTTCTGTTGTTTGGATAATTAATTACTTTTAAATTTTTACAAAACAGACAAATAATGTAAACAGGGTTTATAATATTTTATCATTTTGTTGATGTATAACAATAATGACATAACACGCAAAATTGAACTCAACGAAATGGTACATAAGGTTGATAATTCTGTAGGTTTACGAAAGATGGGTTCAACACACCCTTAGTTAAGTGAAATCGATAAAATGTGATAAATTCTAAATAATACAAATATTTTTACCAAAAAAATTGTTAGTTACACTCTTTTCGCAATTGTTTATAACATTAAACATCAATTTAACCAATAATTTTCACGTAAAATCGGCAAAATCATACAGATCAAATTACACAAAATCCAAACTTACTTTTTAAGTATACAATTCACAGGGTGTATACCCACATTTTTTAAGTGAAATCAATATCAACAAACATAATTTCTTGTCAAGTTTACAGATAATTACAACCAACAATAATGACAGAATGACACATACCTCATTTTCTGTTTATCCCAAATTCGTAGCCACAAATATCACTTTCACATAATCGTCATTATTCTACGCGCTGTTTAGACCTTTCTTTAGGTTTTCTGATGTTATTTGTACATCAGTAGAGGATGTTTTAACTATTTTCTGAACCGACGACACCCAAATACTATCACCAGGGCTCCATGTTGTGGATTAAGAAGCGATGCGCAGAACAAAGACGCTTTATGCACCGCGCGGTTTTCAAACGGAAGTAGTAGATAAGTGACTTTATCCAACAGATAAATGTATTTGTTTTGTGATAATATTTGTATATATAGGGTATTTTATCAATGAAAACTTATTGCGGTTTAGAAAAACTGTTGCGTTGTCGGTATTTTTTGTAAAGAATATGCATCGCGGTTTACTTTCATAAAAAATATATATTTCGCAAGAAAACTAAAATTTAATTATATTTTTGCTGGCTAGATACAAATAATTGTTCATTTTTTCAAAAGCTAATCTTTGAAATGATGCATTGTAAAAATATGACGCATTATCAAATTTTGTTAAAGCTGATTGACACACCCAATAATACGTAAAACTAGTAATGATACACCCATTTATAAAGTGGTACTTTACTAATAGGGTATTTTAAAAATAATGGAATCATGTACAAAAATCAAAATTTAATTTTTGTAACCTGAGTTGTTTTGCAATTTATTTTGGCACTAAAAGACATCACGTGGTCTGTGACGTACAAAGAACTGATGACATTTCTAACAAATTATTTGCATAAAACTACCCATTAACAAGAAATACTTTTTCTGCCATTGACGCGTTGTTAACTGTCTTGTTTGTGTTAGATTTATTACGTTTTATGTTGTTACAAGTTTTCTATTTGATAATATTTCTAAATGTCAGCAGATCCTCCTACGTCACATCCGGTAAAATTCAAATTTTCAGGCAATATTTAAATATTCATATCTCACTCAAATTAAATAAAAGAGAACTCAAAATTTGTGTTGGTAACTACAAAAAAGAAACATAATGAACCTTTTCAATTTAACGGCTATCTCTTTCTATCGCTGCAAATAGTAAGAAAATGGCGCGAACAGCTGACAGTTGGGCTGTCAAACGAAACGTCCAAAATATTGGAGTCATTAAAATACCTGTATTCTCAGTGAAAATTTGCAGTTAGACATTTTAACTTAACAATAAAAGCTTTTGTAATACAGGTACTTTAATGACTGCAATATTTTTGACGTTTCGTTTGACAGCCCAACTGGCAGTTGTTCGCGCTATTTTCTTATTATTTGCAGCGATATAAAGAGATAGCCGTTAAATTGAAAAGGTCTATTGTCACTTAAGAAAATATTTTTTTGTTGATAAAATACGTCATTACTCACTTGTATCATTAATAAGTATTCATTTATATATACATACTTACCTTATAAATATGCGAATGAAAGCAGACTGGCACACCCAGAAATGGGTAATAGAAAGCAAACTAATTTTCAAAAAATTGGCGATTCAAATTATCTTTACCGCCGCTATGTAGCCCTGTTATGACGTCATAACTGGGATGTCAATCTGTCACTGATACTTCATTTTACTCTTTTTAGGGAAATTTAAAAACAAGAAACTTGCGTTAAAGGATATTTTAAATTATTTAAATGGCCTGTAAACTCCAGAAAATTTCTATGAAAGGAAGGTAATAAAACTATTATTCATGAAAGGTGACTATTCAAGGTCATTTGTGAGCCGTCTGATATAATATTACTTGCAGATAACTTCATTGCATTTCGTTTGCATAGGCGTGCAACATGAAATATTTATGGACACATTTTAACTGAAAAAATAAGAATAATTCCTTTGAAAATTATGTTTCTTTCTAAATAATGCCTTTCCGAAAGATTTATGTTCTTTACTTATGTTTACGCAAAATACAAAAACAGACTTAACTTACAAACCAAGGAATAATAATTTAATTTAAACGTCAATGCCACTGGGTAAATATTAGCACAGAGGGCAGTGTAGTAGATAATTAGGTATTTGCAATTCTACGACATATGTCATTATTATTTATAGTGTGTTAGAAAGTAATGCCACTATTTACGTATATCTGTCACACCACATAAATTAAATAGACATAGGTCAAATAATCTTTCTCTTTCTAATACAAAATGTTGCTATAAAGTGATGTGTATTCTTTCTTCGAACAAATGACCTTCAATAGTCATCTTTCGTGAAGTTCAAACTTTAGGACTAGTTTGTTTTGTAACTACAACTAACTTCACGTGATACAATTGAGTTTCCATCTGTCATTAAAAATATGCGAAAGTATATAAAATACATATAACTAATGTTTGTATGATATATTTTCAATAGATATAAAATAATTACGCATTTTAAGCTCAAAAGTAAGTAATTATAATTAAACTTGCAATGCAAAACCGATAAAAATATATGTTCATATTTTAGGTTATGTAGAGAAATATACGAAGAATTTATGGAGAAGTCGGTACAAAAAAATCTTGTGTATCACACGCCCAGAAACTGTTTTGCGATATCTCGTATTTGCTCGGTCTCGCAAATGTTCAGTTTCTGGCCTAGTGATACTAATAACTATTCAATAAACCGTTTCAATAATTTTTTGCCGCTGAATTTTTGATTGTCACACATGTAAACATAAAAATTATTCATATAGCTCAAGTTATGACATACGGAAACAAACGCTGCGTAAAAATAAAACAATCAAGACAAACACGTTGCTAAAAGCAAATGTGATTTCTTTATTCATATTCTGCAATCACGTGATCACATTGGAATGCCATTCTAAGAAAAATTTGACTGTAATAACAGACCTGAGAAAGAATAAATAAAATATACAAATAATAATTTGTGAATGATTACTTTATTGCAACTTTCACCTACATGCAAATACAAAACGACAAATATTTGAATAAATAAATACGTATTAGTCTTACTGGAAATTAATACTTTTATTGACGAAATTCCTGTCAAATAACAATTATTAGTTAAACATTACACAATAATTTGAAATCATACTTACTTAATAATATTCGGGAGTTCCGGTGCACGACAAATGAACTTATGACCGTAACCGAATTTTCTTTCGAACTTTTCGAACACTACGGGGCCTTGGTCTTTCGTACGGTTGCTTATAGCTGTCGAGTACAACTAAAAGACAATCATAACAATAAAATAACATTTGTAAATAAATAATGTTTCCTACCTTGAAACCTATTTTAAAAGGAATGACTAAATCGTCTTCCGCATGTAATATCAAAATGGGGCAGTTTATGTTGAGAATGTGTTTGTCACTTTCAAAACGGAAACCGCTGTTGTAGAGAGCGTCGACTACAGTGTAGGTAAACCATGGGAGGTTTTTGAACAGCTACAAAAAATAATTACAGATACATTCACAAAAATTTTACTTCCTAAAATTTAGGGGAGACATCTATGAGCAACATGATAAAATACCATTGGTATTTTATATCACTTCACCACAGTATACACAACATATACAGTAGCGAAACTCTGTGTCGGCTCCTTTGAACTTTTGATACCAAACTGAGTGACCTTGAACAAGCCGTCATGTTTCTGTTGCGCGTAGTGGCGCCAATTCAAATGGTACCGTAAAGTATAATATCGTAATATACCACAACCAGTTATACTATACAAATAAAAAGTACTTTATATGGTTTTAGTATAATAACTATACAACATGATGTCTTTTTATAAGTTATACGTAAATTTTTGTCTGCGATTTTACTATCGTTCAAGACAATTATATTCCCGCCTTCTGTCAGAATCATTGAAAACAATGCCATAGGCGGGGATATCAACAGGCAGACACGGATGCATATTTTTTGAGCCTTATTTTATGTACAAAAGATACTGAAATTGTTATAAATTTAAAATATATGACTGTTCAATATATTTTATGTACAAATAAATAATTGTATTGAATATTTTAATTGTAATAAAAGTTAAACTCTACGCTCATGTTCCTAAATAAAGGGAAGCCATGTTCTCGTTGCGCCGATTGACGCAGAGAATCCTGAATTTCGCTACTGTATAATACTTTTTATACTGTGACTTCACGTAAGAAAATAGTAGATAGCGGTTGAGAGCTGACCATTTTTACATGTATTAAATTAAATAAATAATTTAAATTCCTGAAACCAAACTATAAGATTTGAATATTAAAAATTACAACATATTGATATTTTTACCTCCCGTCATACCGTAGGTAAGGGAGGTAATGTAATCGTACCAAAAATTCGATGATGAGTTTTCAGTAAATAAGCACGAATTAAGGGCCCCACAACATGTTTTTACTATTTTTACAATGATATCTGTGAGTGTGTCTGTGACGATTTTCCCCCCATGATAACTCTTAAAATAAAGTTCCGAAAATTTCTATTTTCCGTATTTAAGCTTTCTGCAATCATATAAATAGTTGATTAGATTTTGGGTAAAATTGGACAACCCGAAGTGATACTTTACTTGAAGCCCATAACAGTTTTTAATGAAAAATTATATTAAAATATAATCCAAAACTTTAAAATTTTAGTATTAAAGACTTTCATATCAAGGGGAATAACATATTAGATTTTGGGTAAAATTAATAAACCGGAAGTGATACTTTACTTGAAGCTCTGAACAGATTTTCGTGAAAAATAATATTGTGATATATTCCAAAACTTGCCAAATTTGGTATTTAAGACTTTTGTATAAAGGGGAGCAACATATTAGATTTTGGCTCAAATTGATAAACCGGAAATGATACTTTATTTGAACCTCTGAACATATTTTCGTGAAAAATATATTGATACAATCCAAAACTTTTCAAATTTGGTATTTAAGACTTATTATATTAATGAGAACGACATATTAGATTTTTTTCTAAAGTTGATAAACCGGAAATAGTACTTTACAGAAAGCTATAAACAGATTTTCTTGAAAATATTAAAACATGTTTCAAAACTTATCAAATTTGGTATTTAAAACTCGTGTATAATTTGAAACAACATATTAGATTTTAACTATACTTATGATAAACCGGAAGTGGTACTTAATTTGGAGCTCATAACAGATTTTCGAGGCGAAACATAATAATATATAATTCAAAATTTCGTATTACAGACTTTTCTATTTGTTGGAACAACAAATTAGATTTTATTTATAAACGATCATTCGGAAGTGATACTTTACTTAAATCTCATTGCTATTTTAAACATGGAATTGGCGGGAGGTCATGTGCTGGCCACATCAGATTTTTTGTCACATTTGTAATAAAAATCAAAGCAGTGTTTACAGCGCCTCTGTTGGGAAAAATACGGCGATTACAATGAACATGAAATTTGTGGGAACAAAGATAGAGCTACCTTTAGCAGTCTCTCTCTCCCTCTCTCTCTCTCGTTTTGCAATACGGATATAAAGAATGTACAAACATGTGGTTAAGCGATTAAATTATTATGGTTTAAATTATTTTCCCTACAATTTGTGTGGTTTTGTTATCTGTATATTTTTTTGTGATATACTTAACATAAATGAACGATAAACAATAATACCGATAATATTATCTACAAATATTATTTTACCTTTTTTTTTAATAATATGCATTATTATATATCTACATATTTATTTTAATATGAATGTATTGTTATTAAAACACGCATACATATTTATAAAATATTTCGAAGTGATATTTAAATTAGAGAAACATAAATGAATAAATAAAAGATCATACGATTACTTGTTGCAAATTGGAATTCAATTACAAACGTCAATATTTTGCATTAAATGCGAAAAGTTGATAAATAATGTAAATTTAATACCCATGTTTTTATTTACTATTAGAGTATTTGTATTTATTTAACATGCCAACATTTTTTTTAATTGCAATGATTTTTATTGTAATCGATATTATTTATAAAATAAACTCTTTCACATTACTGTTACATATTTTTTTCCCGCCATTATATAAACTGCTTGTGACGTCACAAGTAGTCTGTACGATCTGTCAATCTGTAACTAATTGTGCATTTTGCGCTTTCTGAAATTTAAACACATTAAACTAGTATTAAAGGATTTTTTAAATTATTTAAATGACCTTAAAACTCTAGAAAATTTCTATGAAAGAAATGAAATATCTGTGAATATTTTCAGTTCAAATTTAGCCACCAGATAGAGGTTGCTCAATTTGAATCACGAATACGAACATGTTATGGGTATTTTTACGTTAATTGTGGCTACTTGTCACTCCAAATATTAGTGGTACAATAAAGACAGTTCAGATCTGCAATATCTAATAACAGCCTGAGATGTTGGGCGGCTTGTAAAGTGAAATTTTACTGTGTTTAAATCCCAGAAGAGGATCAAACCACGGGAAACAATTTGAAAGATTTAGAGCTGCACTTTTTTTATTCAACGATAGGTGGGGAGTCGACATCTTTTATTTCCTTTGAGTTTAAAATTAAGATAAAAGCCTGAGATGTTGGGCGGTTTTTAAAGTGAAATTTCACTGTGTTTAAATCCCGGAACCTCTGGAAAAACACATTTCTAAAAGAACTGGGCGCGACTTAAATCCCTTAAGAGAATAAAACCAGGGGAAACAATTTGAAAAATTTAGAGCTGTACTTTTTTACTCAAGGATGGGTGGGGGTCGATATCTTTTATTTCCTTTGAGTTCAGAGTTAAGATAAAAGCCTGAGATGTTGTGCGGCTTTTAAAATGAAATTTGACTGTATTTAAATCCCGGAACCTCCGGGGAAACACATTTCCAAATGTACTGTGCGCGACTCAAATCCCTGAAGAAGATAAAACCAGGGAAAATAATTTGAAAAATTTAGAGCTGCACTTTTTTATTCAAGGATGGGTGGGGGGTCGATATATTTTATTTCCATTGAGTTCAGAGTTAAGATAATAGCCTGATGTTGGGCGGCTTTTAAAGTGAAATTTGACTGTATTTAAATCCCGGAACCTCCGGGGAAACACATTTCAAAATGAATTGGACGCGACTCAAATCTCTCAAGAGGACAAAAACCGTCAAATCGGCAGGAAAAACTGCCACAATATCTCGGCACAGAAGGACGAATTTTTACCAAAAAGCAGTTAAACCTGTGATAAAATGAGGGTAAGAGCAATTAACAATCAAATTGTGATAAGGCGAGGGTAAGAGCAATAACAGATAAATAACTTTTTATAAACTTTTCTAAATTTTAGTTTCTGTAAACTTATTTTAACTGTTATCTATTTTAGTTATAAATGTCAAAATTCAGTTTAGAAATTCTTATCGTATTATGATAGTCACGACATTTATTTGTTGATCATTAAGTCTACAAATTATTATGTATACGTGCGTGACTTTGAATGCCCTAGCTTATAACCCTGTCCTGAAGATAGCGCTTTGTTTTTGGAGAGTCTCGATGAGTTCGTCGCGTTGTGAAAGACGTTAGTGGTTCGGATATATAGTGTGTTTTAGTTTTGGGGAGCGTACTAAACGCCCGCCAGTTGGGTTACGGAATGTATCATGTTAGGCTTAGTTGTATTAGTTAATAATGTAACATAGTTTAATCAGAAAATATCAAGTAATGTCCATGTCATAATGTAAGTGTTCATCCCTCATCAAAATAACAATAACAAAATAACTTTTTAGAAACATTTATAAATTTTTGTTCAGGAATAATATTTCAACTTATCTTTCTTAGTCAAATTTCTGTTTATAAATAATTATCACTTTTCCCACAGCGATTTGTTGTCTAGCTGTCAGAGGCTGTTACAAGCATACAAGCAGGGTTGATAGTTTGTTACGAATGCCTTCCCTGTACTCTGCACCCCTTGGAGATATCAGCTCATGAAAGATAACGCTTTGTTTTTGAGATAGTCTGTATTAGTTACTCATATCGATAAGACATGAGAAGCTACCTTGGACCAAAGCAACGTTTATCGGTGGTACAAAATGTTCTCAGAAGGCCGAGAAGATGTGAACGACGAAAAGCGTGCCGCACGCCCGAGCACTTCAACAGACGAAAAAATTAATGAAGTGGAGAAAATGATATTGGCCAATCGTCGAATCACCGTTAGAGAAGTTGCTGAGGACCTAAACATATCGATTGGCTCGTGCCATTCGATTTTTATCAATGATTTGGGCATGAGACGGGTCGCCGCGAAATTTGTACCAAAATTGCTCAATTGCGACCAAAAACAGCATCGCATGAACATTGCTAATGAGATGTTGGACTCTGTCCGCGACGACCCAAATTTGCTCCAGAGGGTCATAACTGGTGACGAATCGTGGGTTTATGGTTATGACGTGGAAACCAAAGTTCAATCATCTCAATGGAAGCTGCCGCACGAACCAAGACCGAAAAAAGCGCGCCAAGTTCGGTCGAATGTGAAAGTTTTGCTGACAGTTTTCTTCGATTGCAGGGGCGTGGTGCATCATGAGTTCTTGTCACAGGGTAGAACGGTCAATAAGGAATATTACCTGCAAGTTATGCGCAATTTGCGCGAAGCAATCCGCCAGAAACGCCCGGATTTGTGGAAGAACAAAAATTGGCTTTTGCACCACGATAACGCCCCTGCTCACACATCGTTGCTTGTGCGCGACTTTTTAGCCAAAAACAACACACTAATGATGCCGCAGCCACCGTATTCCCCAGATCTGGCCCCCTGTGACTTTTTCTTGTTTCCTAAACTGAAGAGGCCCATGAAAGGACGACGTTACGCTACGCTTGACGAGATAAAGACGGCATCGAAGGAGGAGCTGAACAAGATAAAAAAAAATGATTTTTTGAAGTGCTTTGAAGATTGGAAAAACCGTTGGCACAAGTGTATAATATCTCATGGGGATTACTTTGAAGGGGACAAAATAGATATTCATGAATAAATAAATAATTTTTGAAAAAACACAAAATTCGCGATATTTTTTGAACACACCTCGTACATGTAACCTGTGTTTTAGTTTCGGGTGCGTGCGATACGCTAGCCCTCTGAGTTACAATGTAACCTGTTAGTAATTTGTTTAGTTGTGTTAGTTATGTTTAATTAATAATAAATATTTGTAATCATGTAAATAAAAAGTAGTTTAAATCACAAGTATTGTCCGTGTCCATGAATCTAAGTGTTCATCAGCATCCCTCATCAGTCAACAAAGATATATGATAGTTCTTGTAATAAAATATGTGTGTAATTAGAATTATGTACTTGTATAGTTATATAAATGTGATAACAGTTAATTAGAAATAGAAAGTACTAGATGTAGGATTTTTTTTATTCCAGCACTACGTTTTTAAGAAAATAGCTTCCTTATGATATTAACACCAATCAAAGTCTGTTTAGAATATTTACATTCATACAGATTTCTTTTTAACGATATTTATTAAAACAACTGTTTGTTTCTTACTTACATAAGCAGAAGGATGTTCGGCAACCTCGCATCTAATACTATTAAACGGACTTTCCAAAATAAGACCATTTATTTGGATATTTTTCTTGCTAAGAACGTCTAGAGCATGGGACGCAATCCCCGTACCGAGAGAATGTCCCCATACTAATATTTTCGAACTGGTTATGTTACGAACGTATTGAATGACGGATATTGCGTCTGTAACTGCTCCAGTTTCGGTTGGTTCGATTGAAGAAGAATCGCCATACCCTAAAAGGGAGAAAGAAGCGCACAAATTACGCGGCTTGAATCTAGAATCATTGATATTCGTAATTGCATTATTTTAATGTAAATTTAGAATCTACGAATAAAATTTATATTATCTTACCTCTATAGTCGAACGCGATAATATGATAATTCTCTCTAAGAACTTTATACAGTTCAATTCTATGATCAGCTGCTCTATTTCCAGAGTTGCCATGCATGTATATAATTACTGGCTGTCCATTATTTAAAGCCAGTTCATAATCTTCATCCTTAATATCTGCTTTTATGAGATTTCTTGGTAAAATATGCCAAGCACCTAATTTTAACTTATCAGTCGTGGTAATCACAAAATTTCTTGTACAATTCAATCCATATGTTGATGGATTACTATAGTTTGGATTCTTTGGTAAATTAACTGTAAAAAAAATATATAAATTAGTACATATTATTTAAGGAAATATAAAAATAATTACCATAGTTTAGGAAAATTACTTGTCTTTGAAATGTGTAACTTAATTTAAAAATTAATGGTCCGATAAAAAATATTAGTAAGAATACTAATGCTCCTATTTTAAATGTATTGAATAATATTCTGAAACAATATAAATATTTTAAAGTTTTATCTAAATTTATTAGGAAGGATGTGCAATAAACAAAAATAATCTATTCTAATTATAATCTATTGTTTATGTATGGTATGTAAATTGATGTAAATATGTATGTAATGAATAAAAAGAAGCATTCAATAATTCTCGGACGATACATCCTCCATTTTTATATGTGTATACATTTAAGGAATTGATGACGTAAGTTACTTATAGCGCGCGAGCAGTCACGTGATTAGATTGACCTTGAAATGCTTGCAAGCAGCTAATTTGCGTGCGCATGTCACTTGGACAAGAACAATGACACTTTGACAAGACTAATGTTTTGACTTATTTAATTTTGAACTGTTTTAATTTCATATAAATAATAACATTTTAGCAGTTCAAACTCAAAAAAGTCAAAACATTATCCTCATCAAAGTGTTATTGATCTTGTTAAATTGACATGCGCACACAAATCAGCTGATTCCAAGCACTTCAAGGTCGCTCGAAGGGCGCAAGAAGTCACGTGACTCGAGCGACCTTGAAGTGCTTGGAATCAGCTGATATGTGTGCGCGAGTCACTTTGACAAGACCAATGTTTTGACTTATTTTAATTTTGAACTGTTAAAAAGTTATTATTTTTAATTTCATGTGCTTTATCGCCTGAAAATTGTCATATAAAAACATTTTAGCAGTTCAAAATCAAAATAAGTCGAAACATTAGTCTTGTCAAAGTGACATTGTTTTTGTCAAAGTGACATGCGCACACAAATCAGCTGATTCCAAGCACGTCAAGGACGCCCAAGTCACGTGACGGCTGGCGCCCTATAGGCTTCCAGATCACCCCTTAACCATCCTCTCTCATTTTCTTGGAACGAATATGTCTAAATCACAATATTTACAGACCGATAGCCTCTCTTATGTGACTCGAGCGACCTTGAAGTGATTTATTTTAATTTTGAACTGTTAAAAAGTTATTATCTTCAATTTCATGTGTTTTACCGCCTAAATTGTAATATAGGGCGCGAGCAGACACGTGACTCGAGCGGCCTTGACTTGCTTAGAATCAGCTGATTTGTGTGCGCATGTCATTTTGACAAGAACATTGTCAATTTGACAAGACCAATGTTTTGACTTATTTTGATTTTGAATTGCTAAAATGTTAATATTTTACAATTTTACAACTTTGTGTTACAACTTGAGAACCACTGGTTTAAAAAAATATTTTCATATCTTTTGGGATGTCCCCCTTGGTCTCCTACAACTTTGTTCTTTAGTATTTTTTTGTAACTATAATAATAAAGAAAATTATGACGGTGGTCGGTTTTCGTGAAACACCCTGTATATATGAAAACTGCTTAATTTATAATGGGAAAGTAATATATATTTGGATATGGCTATTAATGGAAATTCTACACCCGAACATTGTGAAAGTGGCGTGATGTTTGTGTTTGTAATGTGACACCGTTGTTAAATAATAAAAACACATGATCATACCTTCACTCATTCTTTCAACAATTAAATATTCAACAAAGCCTAAACTCCTAAAGCAAAGAACAGAGTGGTGGGTGAAAAAAATAGTAAATAGAAAGCCGCATCCAAACATATTTAGAAAACAAACAAAATATAACAAATGTTAATTATTAGAACAATTCATTTAATACTTACATATCATTTAAATAGAGAACATATAAAAGTCCTGGAATGACCGATTCAAATGCGATTGTTGTCACAATATCACCCAACAAACTGCTTCGTGCACTCATTGTTACCGTCTGATCTAAACACACATTCAGTGCATGCATACATACGATTGTTGATCGAGTAACTGTATTGCTAAAAACGGATATAGCGAAGTATACGAATATAGCGATGATGACGCTGCAAAGTGCAGTCACATTAATTTGGCAGATAGGCAAAGGTTGCACAAATTTTGATTTGCATTCTAAAATTGTCAAAAATAATTTTGTTTCAATTGTTCACTAAACATATAACACTTTTTAGCCATACATGTCCACGAAAAAAACTGAGTATAATGTTCAAAATGTTGAATATTTTAGCTCAAATTTTAACTACAAGTTCTTGGAAGTTATCTTCCAAATAAACCACTCCTTATACTTAATTTTTTTTAATAGTAGGCGGGAGTTGAACCCAATTAATACTCACCAAAACCTGCGACTTTAAAATCTACTTACTTTAAATATATAAATACGAAATCTAGCACTAAACACCAAACAATCATATAGTTATTATAAAACTAACATGAAATTTGAATTTCATTCAAGGTATGAAAGCTAATGTTAATCACCTTTTTATAAAACCACGTTTTCGAAGAACGAACACCATATCAATAATTATCGTACATACCTGCAAAACGATGAAGAAATTATGATGTAATTTTAACACAAATGCACAAGATTTTGACTTTAAACTTTGCACAGATATATGGATTTGCAAGATAAATATTTAATTACCAAAAGCAGTATATGACTCAGGTTTATTGATTCCGTATTCTAACCTCCAAATACAATGTAACACTCTTGGAAAATAAAGAATACTTTACCTAATTATAAATTAATTATTGCTAATTGTATCACAGATAACAGTCAATTCAATAATGAGATTCTTAATAAATTTTGTTGAATGTTAACATGACAACATTTCGATTGTCTTTTTTTGGTACATGTATCGCAATCTATCGGAAAGCACCACAAACCACAAGTTTTCACCTTCACAGCTGAAAACTTGAAAAAAGTTATGATACACCAAATAATTTATTTAAAACATTTTGTACATATTGCATTGACACTAATTTATAAAAAAATACATCATTATTTATTTAAACATTTATCCACAAAGTTCCTGTAACGTAAAATACAATTAAATTCATAAAAACAACATTGATAAGTCATCTTACGTGACAATATTCGGTAATTCAGGAGCTCTGCAAATATATTTATGCCCACATCCTAACTTTTTCGAAAATCCTTCAAATCTAATTGACCCCTGATCTTTGGTTCGATGTTTTGCAGCAATTGTATACAACTAAACAAAAAAGAAATGATGTTATGGAATGTAATACCTAAAAAAATGAGTGTCATACTTGTATACCAAGTCTGAAAGGGACTACCCAATCATCCTCGGCATGTAATACCAAAATTGGACAGTTGACATGTTGTATATGATCGTCAGAAGAAAAAAGGAACCCACTGTTGTAAATTGAATCTACTACAGTGTAGTGAAACCATGGCAAATTCTTGAAAAACTATAAAATATCGGTTGTAAAACATAATTATTAAATGTAAAATTAATATTATTATAATTGGCAAATATATGTATATAAATATTATAAACAATATAATTTTTAAGTTTATCTAGTTCAAGATATCCCAGACAGATGGCCATACTAACCTCGTTTTGAGAACCAAAGAGAGTTTTTGTAACTTTTTGCTTAAACAACAATTCAAAAATATATGAAAAAAATTCCATATAATTAGTTATTCAAAACATAAATAATAAAATACTGTTCTTTACAATCTATGACAATTTTTTCTGCACATAGTGTTTTGTTTGATCTACCGATAGGTGGCTATACTAATACTGTTTTGAGATTTCTGAACATATTTTTTTCATTTTTTGAATTAATAAAGATACGGATAATTTTTTAAACATTTTATCCAAAATGTACGACTCAAAATTATGATAAAAAAGTATTTCTCATTATAATTGACAGTATTGACAGCAACATATTGTTTAACAAATTTTGTTTAGATCAGTCATTTGTTGTTAACAGCTGATTGTTTTTAACTTAGAAAAAAATGTGATGAACTTGTGTGAAACTGAATATTAAGTGAAATATTAAGTGTAAGTTATTCTTTAGTTTGAAAAAGTTTAAATTTGTTTTATGTTTCGCTAAAATAATTGAGATTATATGCTTTAAAGATAAACACAACATTTGGTTATACAATTCAGATCTCAAATACAAGTAATTGACAAATAATGTCACTGTAAAACAAATTAATCATTTCAGTTAATAATGGTATCGTATAAAATATATAAATGTACTTATTAAAATGAAAAATTACAATTTATAGGCCTAAAAAAATGTTTAACTCCTTTTGAAAGCATAAAACTATAAAATATCGCATGTAAAACATAATTATTAAATGCAAAATTAATATTATTATAATTGGCAAATATATGTATATAAATATTATAAACAATACAATTTTTAAGTTTATCTAGTTCAAGATATTCCAGACAGATGGCCATACTAAACTCGTTTTGGGAACCAAAGAGAGTTTTTGTGATTTTTTGCTTAAACAACAATTCAAAAATATATGAAAAAAATTCCATATAATTAGTTATTCAAAACATAAATAATAAAATACTATTCTTTACAATCTATGACAGTTTTTTCTGAATATGGTGTTTCGTTTGATCTGTCGATAGGTGGCTATACTAATACTGTTTTGAGATTTTTGAACATATTTTTTCCATTTTCTGAATAAACAAAGATACGGATAATTTTTTTAACATTTTATCCAAAATCTACGACTCAAAATTATGATAAAAAAGTATTTCTCATTATGATTGACAGCATTGACAGCATTGTTTAACAAATTTAGTTTAGATCTGTCATTTGTTGTTAACAGCTGATTGTTTTTAACTTAGAAAAAAATGTGATGAACTTGTGTGAAACTGAATATTAAGTGAAATATTAAGTGTAAGTTATTCTTTAGTTTGAAAAAGTTTAAATTTGTTTTATGTTTCGCTAAAATAATTGAGATTATATGCTTTAAAGATAAACACAACATTTGGTTATACAATTCAGATCTCAAATACAAGTAATTGACAAATAATGTCACTGTAAAACAAATTAATCATTTCAGTTAATAATGGTATCGTATAAAATATATAAATGTACTTATTAAAATGAAAAATTACAATTTATAGGCCTAAAAAAATGTTTAACTCCTTTTGAAAGCATAAAACTATAAAATATCGCATGTAAAACATAATTATTAAATGCAAAATTAATATTATTATAATTGGCAAATATATGTATATAAATATTATAAACAATACAATTTTTAAGTTTATCTAGTTCAAGATATTCCAGACAGATGGCCATACTAAACTCGTTTTGGGAACCAAAGAGAGTTTTTGTGATTTTTTGCTTAAACAACAATTCAAAAATATATGAAAAAAATTCCATATAATTAGTTATTCAAAACATAAATAATAAAATACTATTCTTTACAATCTATGACAGTTTTTTCTGAATATGGTGTTTCGTTTGATCTGTCGATAGGTGGCTATACTAATACTGTTTTGAGATTTTTGAACATATTTTTTCCATTTTCTGAATAAACAAAGATACGGATAATTTTTTTAACATTTTATCCAAAATCTACGACTCAAAATTATGATAAAAAAGTATTTCTCATTATGATTGACAGCATTGACAGCATTGTTTAACAAATTTAGTTTAGATCTGTCATTTGTTGTTAACAGCTGATTGTTTTTAACTTAGAAAAAAATGTGATGAACTTGTGTGAAACTGAATATTAAGTGAAATATTAAGTGTAAGTAATTCTTTAATTTAAAAAACTTTAAATTTGTTTTATTTTTCGCTAAAATAATTGAGATTATGTGCTTTAAAGATAAACTACACAACATTTGGTTATACAGTTCAGATTTCAAATATATGTAATTGACAAATAATATCACTGTAAAACAAATTAATCATTTCAGTGAATAATGGTATCGTTTAAAAGATATAAATGTACTTATTAAAATGAAAAATTACAATTTATATGCCTAAAAAAATGTTTAACTGCTTTTGAAAGCATAAAACTATAAAATATCGCTTGTAAAACACAATTATTAAATGCAAAATAAATATTATTATAATTGGCAAATATATGTATATAAATATTATAAACAATACAATTTTTAAGTTTATCTAGTTCAAGATATTCCAGACAGATGGCCATACTCACCTCGTTTTGGGAACCAAAAAGAGTTTTTGTAATTTTTTGCTTAAACAACATTTCAAAAATATATGAAAAAAATTCCATATAATTAGTTATTCAAAACATAAATAATAAAATACTGTTCTTTACAATCTATGACAATTTTTTCTGCACATAGTGTTTCGTTTGATCTACCGATAGGTGGCTATACTAATACTGTTTTGAGATTTCTGAACGTATTTTTTTCATTTTTTGAATTAATAAATATACGGATAATTTTTTAAACATTTTATCCAAAATCTACGACTCAAAATTATGATAAAAAAGTATTTCTCATTATGAATGACAGCATCATATTGTTTAACAAATTTAGTTTAGATCTGTCATTTGTTGTTAACAGCTGATTGTTTTTAACGTAGAAAAAAATTTGATGAACTTGTATGAAACTGAATATTAAGTGAAATATTAAGTGTAAGTAATTCTTTAATTTGAAAAAGTTTAAATTTGTTTTATTTTTCGCTAAAATAATTGAGATTATGTGCTTTAAAGATAAACACAACATTTGGTTATACAGTTCAGATCTCAAATACATGTAATTGACAAATAATATCACTGTAAAACAAATTAATCATTTCATTTAATAATGGCATAGTTTAAAAGATATAAATGTACTTATTAAAATGAAAAATTACAATTTATAGGCCTAAAAAAATGTTTAACTCCTTTTGGAAGCATAAAACTATAAAATATCGCTTGTAAAACATAATTATTAAATGCAAAATTAATATTATTATAATTGGCAAATATATGTATATAAATATTATAAACAATACAATTTTTTAGTTTATCTAGTTCAAGATATTCCCGACAGATGACCATACTAAACTCGTTTTGGGAACCAAAGAGAGTTTTTGTAATTTTTTGCTTAAACAACAATTCAAAAATATATGAAAAAAATTCCATATAATTAATTATTCAAAACATAAATAATAAAATACTATTCTTTACAATCTATGACAATTTTTTCTGAATATGGTGTTTCGTTTGATCTGCCGATAGGTGGCTATACTAATACTGTTTTGAGATTTTTGAACATATTTTTTCCATTTTCTGAATAAATAAAGCTACGGATAATTTTTTAAACATTTTATTCAATATCTACGACTCAAAATTATGCTAAAAAAGTATTTATCATTATGATTGACAGCATCATACTGTTTAACAAATTTAGTTTAGATCTGTCATTTGTTGTTAACAGCTGATTGTTTTTAACTTAGAAAAAAATGTGATGAACTTGTGTGAAACTGAATATTAAGTGAAATATTGAGTGTAAATTATTCTTAAGTTTGAAAAAGTTTATATTTGTTTTATTTTTACGTTAAAATAATTGAGAATACGGCGCATGGTTTATATTTTTTTTGGGGCCCTTCAGATCTCATATATATGTAAATATGTAATTGACAATTAATATCACTGTAAAACAAATTAATCATTTCAATTAATAATGGTATTGTTAAAAGATATAAATATACTTATTAAAATGAAAAATTACATTTACTCCTTTTGGTGGCTAAAAACTGCCAAAGCTATCAAAATAATTTCAGATAGACTTAAAAACTGCCAAAACGGATAACATATTTATAAATTATGATTTACACTTTCCAAAATATATTAAAATTATTATTTTCGCTCACCACTGTCATGGGATGTTCGCTGACTTCATTTTTCATATTGTCAAAGGGGCTTTCGAGCACCAAACCTTCCACAAAACAATTTTTTTGTTCTGTAAGAATTCTTAAAGCGTGCGTAGCGACTGCTGTACCTAAAGAGTGCCCCCAAACGAGTATAGGAGCCGTCGTAAGATTTTTAACCCAGTTAAGGACAGATATAGCATCTGTTACGACTAAATGTTCGGTGATTGGTAGACCAGTAGAGTCGCCATACCCTAAAATGGGTAAATAGTAATAGGGACTTTGGAAAAATTCATGGGTATATTTGAATAAATCTAAATATATTTGATAATAATTATTGTACAAAATATATAGAGATGCCAAAATCCAAATAAAATATTGGTAAAAATCAAAATGAAATACTGATTCTGTTTCATTGATTGTTGAAAGTGTGTTCACTTCAAAAATACCCCTTGGTTCTGATCTTTTGATTTAACATTAGAAAGGCTATAACTTTTATAGGGCGATAAAATTGTAAGAAATGTTCACTTGCCCATAGAACAACTAATATTGATTTTATATTACTAATCCATTTTACGACGAAATCGTAAAATCATTCTTCTCAGCTCCATAAAATTCTGAGTTCAAATGTGAAAGGATTGATAGTTTACAACAAATTATTAAATCTCGGAATAAGATAGAAAGTTATAAAATGGATTTTTCATCATATATTTTTTCCCTCCCAAGAACTAAAGCAAAAGTTAACTGAAAATACGAGAAATTTGGAAGTTAAATAATTTCTTAAAGAATGAAAACTGCTACAGCAAAAATTATTTTAAACAAAAATAGCATTTATGTTAAAGGAGCAGTAAGATTATTTTATTATACACAGTGGGCAGGGAATCCATTCAACGCATGTCTTTATTTCAACAGAGCGGCGCAAGAGTGGGTGCTCTCTCAGGGAGACAGTGTGTGCCAACGACCAAATATAACTATACAGTGTCCCACACTCTATGTTCAGTGTGGCGGAGATAGCCAATGTTATTCTTATGGACGTTTTCTGTACCATGTTGCCAATTTTTCAATGTAATGTAATATTGAAACATTCATAAATTTTCATTGCTATACCAAAATTAGTTAACACTGTACAATTTAAGTTTTATGAGGGTCTGTTATTTACCCAAGGGCTTATTGTATTCACCATTCCCCCGAAATTTGTCTGCAGTTCTAAATAGTTTTAAATACAGGGCCGCGAGAAGATGCGTTGGAACCGGGGTGTAAAAAACATTTGTACCTGTAATAAGTAATATTTCAATACAATATTTTAAAATCGCCAGGCATACTAATCTTGATCAAATGCATTAGAGATTAGAATATTAAAATATTATAAATTCAAATTGGAGATTATAAAGAAAGAATAAAGACTTATGAAATATGTAAAATATATGCAGTATTTCTATAAAGTCTAATATTAGTAAATTATCAAATAAGATATAAATTAAATAAAAAAAAATAATGCTTAATGATTAAAACTGACCAGTTTATTATTTATTTATTTTTTCTTTTCACCCACCTGTTTAGATATCCTGAAAGTACACCAGTCATAAATACATTCAATGAAGCACCCAGAATATTTCATCTCTTTTTGGGCATCTATTTTGTTCTTTCTATCTTGTAGACTTACAACAGGTAAATATGGCAACATGGTACTCCATAAAACCCTACACTGAACATAGAGTGTG
Organism: Harpalus rubripes; assembly: GCA_963082715.1. Classification (NCBI taxonomy): domain Eukaryota; kingdom Metazoa; phylum Arthropoda; class Insecta; order Coleoptera; family Carabidae; genus Harpalus; species Harpalus rubripes. The sequence continues at coordinate 3,114,169 of OY720450.1, forward strand.
GGACACTGTATAGACAAAACTTCATTTGGTTTGTTTTGATTTTGGCTGGCCAGACAGAGAAACTAGAGATAGAGATATGTCTTGTCTAGTATAGCATTAGAAAATTTTGTCACGCACAGACACACACACACACACACACACACACACACACACACACACACACACACACACACACACACACATACATACATACATACATACATACATACATACATACATACATACATACATACATACATACATGCACACATACAGGCATCATCGTAAAAATAGTAAAATCGTATTCTAGGGACCTTAAAACGTGCTTATAGACCAGAAAAGTGAGGTTAGAATTTGCTTTTGGCGCGAGTTCATAGTTTGAATTCCCTAGTATAGGTTTCTTATGGAAGTGTGATTTTACTGCAAAAAAAAGATATTTTGTAAAAAAAATTAAGCAGCTCTTGTTAAGGATTTGATAGTTTGTTTATTCAGTAATAGATTGCAACAGTTTAAAATTCTTGAAAAGGTAGAGTAAGAAAATTATTAGAAAATAAAATGTTATGTGTAAGTTAAAATTCCGTATGTCGTGGATAGTCCCATACCCGCCTGTAAATACGCCAAGTGCAACACAAGCTATGCTGCGATTGGCTGCGTACCGAAGTTGTAGGACCAATCGAGATATACGTTCATTGAATTTTGTAGTGTTGTATTTTTATTTAAATAAGTACAAACTATGCACAGTTCATGTGAATATTATTGTACGAATCTGGAGATAAAGGATCATTCTAGGTGGTACGTATAACGTTTTGCATACGAGATTTACTTTTATGAGATTTCTCGGCCTTTAAAGTTGAGGTAAAATTTCCTTGGTAAGAAATACACTGCGATTAAAATTATGTTCTCAGCGTTATGAACTAAGTTTGAATTTGGCGCCTAAATTTGACCGTTACACTTTTCTGGTCTATTCATCAAAAACTCATCACCGAATTTTTTGACCAAAGACAATACCATCCTTACCTAAAGGTGACGGAAGATAAAAACCGAACTATATCTCCATTAAGCTACCCGAGCCTTTTTTGGCGTTCAAGCACTCTTTTCAGTGAGGCTATAAGAGAATCTGTTACAGGATATACCACCTCTCCTGTGCTCTGTTACCGATACCAACCGACCGATTGGCGCCCGAGCAAATGGTTTTGACAGCACAGATAACTATAGGTAACGCCCAGTAAAGAAAAATGGCCCCTTTGGCATTTACAAAAGGCGCCCGAGCAGGGACTATTGCTCTTTAGGCCGTTACAAAATTATTTCCTGAAGTGTTACTGGCTTAAATTGACAAAGCTTTTGCAAAATATAATAGTACATTAAAATACAAATTTCATAAGATATGATTTTAGCGCTGGAATTATGTCTTATGAAACTTGAACATATTTTAATGTACTTACTATTATATTTTGCAAAAGCTTTATCAATTTAAGCCAGAAATACGTGTAAAAATAATTTCATCCTAATGATTTTTGATAGTAGGGACATATTTTCGTACAGAAAAAAATCTGATGTGGACACCACAGGACTTCCTTGTACGCAAGACCAATATGAAGATGAAGTATAGACTCAATTATAAAATTGCACGTATTTGACGTAATTTGACATTAACATCTATTTTTTATTTTTTTTGTTATTTTTTGTCCTAATCCATAGCAAGCTTCATTACAAAAACCAAAAAGTATATATGTTTTAAATTTACATATCTCGCTTATACAAAGGGCTAATTTAATAATACTGGATGTGCTAGACGCAGAATTTAATTCTCTAAAACTCTTATTTGAAGCATTTATTTCTAAAATCAAAATGAAACCATTTTATTCAAGAAAAACTGTTAACAACTTCAGGTAATATATCACTTCCGGTTAGCCTGTTTTAACCAAATTCTGCTAAGTTATTCCAATTGATATAAAAGTCTTATATACTAAATTTGAAAAGTTTTGGATTATATTTTAATACAGTTTTTCATTAAAATCTATTATAGGCTTCAAATAAAGTACCATTTCTGGAAATTATGTAATGACCAAAAAGGGAGGCGCACAACTAGATGTTATAGAAGTCCTAAATACAAAATTTCAACTTTCTACGGCTTACCGTTTTTGACTTATGCGAGATACGTACGTACGTCGTACAGATGTCACGACGAAATTAGTCAAAATGGATTCAGGGATGGCCAAAATGGATATTTCCGTTGAAATCTGGAAACCGAAATTTTTCGCGAATACAATACTTCCTTTACTTTGTACAAGGAAGCAAAAAACGTGTACCGTGTACCCTTTGAGAATTTTAAGAGAAGCTAATAAGAAATGCATGAGTCATTATTACATATCTTGTTTACATGTGTTCATATCATATGAGAAACATATTTACGAATCCATAAAACATATAAGCAAGTCTACATAATTTCGATGCGCGTATCTTAGTTTCAGTTTCATCGACTAGGTTCTAGTGTTTCGTGCTTTTATGCCCGACAGGAAAAAGCTTTTTTCCAACAAAAATTTGCAAGGAAGTCTTCAACTTTTATATAACTTTTTCAGACAGAAAAGATTACGTTTTATGTTACATTATATGCCAGTCGTAAAATCCGCATGGCAGATCTTGTTATACTAAAGGATTATAAAAGATTGTAGAATTTTAAAAATTTAATTTGCAAATCGTAGAGATAAAAACTTTCTTGTGTTTTCGTCCGGTCTAGGCCGGTAAAAATTAGGAACTTTTTATGGTTATAAGTTGGCTGTACTCTGCTGTGAACTGCCAACTTTTGACTTAAGAATTCACACTTTATTTACAAACTTTAGTAGTATAGGGCGCGAGCAGACACGTGACTCTGACGTGCTTAGAATCAGCTGATTTGTGTGCGCATGTCATTTTGACAAGAACAATGTCACGTTGACAAGCCCAATGTTTTGATTTATTTTGATTTTCAACTGCTAAAATGTTATTATTTTTAATTTCATATGTTTTACTGCCTAAAAATTGTAAAATAACATTAAAGCAGTTCAAAATCAAAATAAGTCAAAATATTGGTACTGTCAACGTGACATTGTTCTTGCCAAAATGACATGCGCACACAAATCAGCTGATTCCAAGCACGTCAAGGTTGCTCGAGTCACGTGTCTGCTCGCGCCCTATAGTAAATCGTAATTGTCGCTACCGCTGTCGTAGCCGCGGCGCAGTCGCCGCAGCAATGAGCGAGTGTCTATTTATAGCGATAACGCAATCGCGCTAGCAGCCTGCTACGTAAACAAACAAGTCGCGACGTGTTTCAAAACTAGTGGTCGCCTGAACCTTTTGTGTTCATTGTTATTATGCGGTCGAACATTGTAGAGCTTTCTAGAAGATAATGGCAGGTGTATAAAAGGGGCGCAGCTATGCTCGAGAGTTAGTTATATTCAGAGACATAGAAATATTCACATAGAGTGTTAGTGAGTTTGAGAAGCACAGCAGTATCGTAGTGAGCGTATTTAGTAAAGTGTCTAGTGGAGTACGTATACTCTGGAAGTTACTGGTATACTGGGATAGCTGTGGATGTGAATACTCGGTAGTGTTGACGAGTGATACCTTATATGATAGTTACATAAAAAGACAGATAGTGAGGTGAAAAGTGTGACTTCTGTCCGAGCAGTTGAATATACAGACACTGTTGAGTCAGTTGAGTATATAGACGCTGTGGAGATCGGTAGGTGGACAGTTGAACGTGATATAAATAAAAAGTGACATAAATAGTCGAAATAAAAATTCAGTAAGATTGTGGAAATAAATAGTAGTGTTAATTGGTTAAATAAATAAATAAATAAATAGTGTTAGTGTTATCTAGTTAATTATAGTTTTAGTTTTAATTAGTTTTTAATAATTGTTCTATTTTAGTAATCGCCATTATTTAATACCTTTTTAATATGTAGTTATAGTAATGAACCTTTATTTTAATTAAATATAATTGTCTAATATTTACACTTCACCCAAATAAATAAAAACGTTACAATATTTAATAAAGAATGAGAAAATGCTCGACATGTTTCACATGATATCAGCATCTGAATTATCCTCGCGGTCATTTTTCAGATGCTCTTGTACATTAAATATTATTTAGTTTTACTTTTTGAATTCATTTATTTGAAAATTGAATCCGGATTTGAAAAAAGCGATAGAAAATGGAATAGAGTAGATGTTAAAGGCATTAAAGACTCAAATATTATATCACTTCACCTCTATAGTCGAATGTGATGACATGATACCTCTTCCTCAAAATCTTATGAAGTTCTATGTGATGTCCAGCAGCCCTGTTACTGCTGTTTCCATGCATATATACAATAACTGGCATTTCGTAACTTAACATTTTTTCAAAATATTCTTCCTCGTCTTGTTTTTTTATATCTTTGACAAGATTTTCTGGCAGTACGTGCCAGATTCCGATGTACATGCCATCTGGAGTCTTCATGTAGAAGTTTCTTGTGCCTATTAGACCGTGATGGCATGGATTGTCGTATTGTGCAAATCGTGGAAGATTAACTAAAATAAATAAATTTATCATGAAAAATTTTAAAATCGGATTTAAGGATTGTAAAACGTGCTTATTCACTAAAATCTCGAAATTATTGGCTGTACGAGGCTTGTCTAAAAAAGAATTCGACCTTCACTAGGAAAAAATATTGCGTACATGACGAAGTCGGGACTTTAATCCCCTTCAAAGTAGGAATCTTGCGCATAGGCGTGCGCAGAACTTTACTTTTGTGGATGCCAAAATTATTATTATTATTAAATACTACATACAACAGGCAAAGCCCAATTACAGTACAGAGGAAAACTAGGTTGAGGAACAAAGTAGGTGGGTAAAGAAATAACTTAACGAGGTAATAACAAGGGGTTGTGGTTTTGACCAACGGAAAACTTCAGAAGACAGTGGTAAAATTGCTTAGACGATAGAAGGAAGATATTTAGAGACGAAAATTTAGAATTGTACAAAAGACACATTTTATTAATAGGAGAAGAGAAGAAAATATTGGTACGTGCTGCTGGTAAATAAAAAGTAAATGAGTATCTAATGAGGTGCATAGGTACGTGAAAGTTAATAAGATTTACTGACTGTGGATCATCAACATTGTTGTGGATTATCTTAGAAAGATTGTAAACAGAATAAATATTACGTCGCTCGCAAAGAGTTAAAAAGTTAAATGTAAGTAGCAAGTGGTGATAAGACATGAAATGTACCATATGTTTTAAGGAATAAAAACTTAAGGAACTTTTTTTGAATAGTGTCTATGCGATCCTGATGAACTTCAAAATGAATATGTACAATTATTATAAATAAAGTAATAAATGCAAATGGAGTCATTTATTCTACCATTATTACTTCAAAATATCGAGAAAAAATAATAAATAAAATATATATTATAGCAACATGAACAAAATAATAATATAAAAACTTAATATTTTCAATATTACGAGGGCTGTTCTCTTTTCGCCGAGCCTTGCAAAACACATTTATTTATAATTTTTCAAGGCATTCCCCTCCACAATCAATATATTCTTTCATCCATGAAAACCAGTCTCTAAAGCATTTTCTTCAATCTTCCCGCGTTTGTTTCTTTACTTCATTTTAAAATGTGTCAACAGCTTCTTCGGCCGATGTAAAACGTAAACCCCGTAACTTATCCTTTACACGTGGAAATAAAAAGAAATCATTAGGTGTCAGGTCTGGACTATACGGCAAATGACCCATTATTTCAATGTTTTGGGCATTCAAATAATCAGTCGTTCGAGCAGCAGTGTGCGGCCGAGCGTTGTCTTCATGCAAGATAATCCTTCCCCGTTGACGTTTTGCGCGAACATTTTGGAGAACTTGAGGAAAACAAACGGTAGTGTACCATTCAACATTTACAGTACGACGATCCTCCAGTGATACAGTGCAAACATGTCCAATAATTCCAAAAAATGTGGCGACCATCTTTTTGTTTTGGCTTTTTTCGCGAATAACTTTTGTTGGAGCCGACTCATTCTCAAAGACCCAAACTGCGGACTGTTGCTTTTTTTTTGAGATCATAGCGGTATACCTATGTTTCGTCACCTCTAATGAAGTTGTAGACCAAATGAAACGATCCACTGTCAAAGCGATCTAGTGTAGATCTGCACAAAGCTACCAACTACTGAGAGTTTCTGCGAGGGACGGTGGTGAGAATTAAAATTGAGATACCTATCAGTGTGGGTGGGTTTTCTATAAACAGCGTGCCCTAATTGTCCGTTGGGTTTACGATTAACCAGAACATCAAGGAAGGGGAGAGTTCTGTTATTTTCTATCTCCATGGTGAATTAAATATCCAGGTGTATGCTGTTTAAGTGTTCGTGGAACAAAGTGAGTTTTTCGGGACCATGTGGCCAAATGACAAACGTGTGATCTATACAGCGAAATCATACCTTAGGTTTGAATGTAGATTATTCTAGTGCCTTTGTTTCAAAGTGTTCCATAAATATACTGGCAACCACGGGAGAAAGAGGAGAGCCCTTTGCTGCACCTGAGACCTGTTTGTTAAACTCGGCCTCTAGCGTAGTTGACACGTCGGGTAACCTTGTTTAAGACAGTACTACACCCCTTGCTCCTGAAGATACCCCATACGACTGCGAGCTCTGACTCAAAATATGACACAGTCCATTCCCGGAAAACGAATATTTGTCATGACTCAGACTGTGGAAGCCTACGCCATTATTTCACTATATAATTAACCTTGTAAACAACTAGATTGAAATGTCAAACAAAATTTGTTTCAAAATATCGTAGCCTGCTAGATAAGCTCAGTGGAAAGAGAACAGCCCTGGTATTAATATATTAGGGGGTGCCGTAGCACCCATGGCACCCACCGTGCGCACGCCTATGGTCGGATTCTTTTTAGAGAAGCCTCGTATACCTTTAGTGTGTCGCGACATACTGGCTGGAAACCACTGTGTTAGACACAGCGTAATTTATTTTCTTTATTTATTTATTTATGTTTTTATACTTGCCATTATTTAGGAAGACGACATTTCGTTGGAAAGTGTAGTTGAATTTAAATATAATTGGAAGTATGATTGCAAAAAATATATAGAACCCAAATAAAAATTGAAATATTTCTTGTACTAATCTGAAACATATATAAAGTAGGTAATTATATAAATATTAGGAAATAAAAAAATTTCATATTATATAATATGTAATATAGTTTTTCAAGGGCAAATAATATTTGTAACTTTTAAGTTTAAAATAGTTTCACAAACTTGAAAATTTCAACAGAAGATTATTGACAAACCTTTTTAAGGACATAATATATTAATGCAAAATGCAATATTAGTAAATATGGTTCAGTGATAACATACTCATATATTACTAATTTTTATTTATTTGAAAAAAAATAAAGATATCATTTGTAATATATTATTTCTACAGATAATACGAGACATATCTTCACTGTTTATATAAACAATAGTTATTTATGATATAAGTGTTAAAAATGACATTTTATTTTGTGAGAAGGAATTTTGGAACACGATGCGAAGCGGAGTGGTCCAAACCTTCAAGCAAAATAAAATCACTTTTACTAACTTTTTACTAACCGCGGTTACTTTTTCAGTAGCCGGTTGTATTTTCGGAGCACGGTTATTGAAAGATCTGGTAACTTTTCTGTAACTAAGCCAACCGCGCTTGATCGACGGTTGTGCACGTGCACGTGTTTAAATTTAGTTTTGATTTCAACTATCTTAAATTTTAGAAGTTAGCTGGTTACCAAATAATTGCGTAGGCTTCCACAGTCTGAGTCATGAGAAATATTCGTTTTCCGGGAATGGACTGTGTCATATTTTGAGTCAGAGCTCAACGTTTCGCCCGCAGTCGTATGGGGCATCTTGAGGAGCAAGGGGGATAGTACTGTCTTAAACAAGGTTACCCGACGTGTCAACCACGCTAGAGGCCGAGTTTAAGCAACAAGAAGGGGAGACTCAGTTTACAAGGTTACCCGACGTGTAAACCACGCTAGAGGCCAAATAAACCAAGCCTTGGTTTATTTGTAAACTGAGTCTCCCCCTCTTGTTGCTTAAACTGGGCCTCTAGCGTGGTTGACACGTCGGGTAACCTTGTTTAAGACAGTACTATCCCCCTTGCTCCTGAAGATGCCCCATACGACTGCGGGCGAAACGTTGAGCTCTGACTCAAAATATGACACAGTCCATTTCCGGAAAACGAATATTTCTCATGGTTACCAAATGTTTACATTGTAACCGTGGTTAAACCGTAACCATTTTCAGTGGTGAGCGTGGTTCAATTTCGGAACACACTAATAGCAACAGCAAAGTCATGTTGAAATGTAATAATTTTGCCTAGTGATGCACGCGAAGCGAGACGAGACGAGAAATATAAAATATCGATCTCGTCTCGTTTTCGGTCCTGTAATCTCGATCTCGCTCTCGTTTTCGCACACTTTTTTTTGGGTCTCGTCTCGTTCTCGCATGAGAGTCTCGCTATAAAAATAAGCGCTTGCGCACTACGTATTTACGTAACAGTTTAACTACAAGAGACAAGTTCGCACCAATCGCACCGTCTTCTGTGTATTTGCAGTTGTATAACTATAATAGAGACGAAACACTAAATTCTGGTTATCAAATTATTTCAATACGAACATGATGTTTATTCATTTACGGTCACCAGAAAATGTGATAAGTTAGTAAATAATTTAATTTACCTCTGAAATATCCAATTTATCACCTAATTACGATCTCTAAACTATTTCAATATGCGAACATCTGTTAATACATTCTGTCATCAGTAAAACAAATTAAACATTAAAAAATATTTTTTGTATCTAAAAGTACCTACACTTTATCATTAAATATATGCTACTATTTAAGTAAGATTTAGTAATAAAAAACCGCTACACTGGTAACCCGCCGGCAACAAAACACTCCGCTTCTCTCCGTGTTGGCTCCCAACGACGCTTAATATAACATATTTTATTTATCAGACGCGGCAAGAATTTTATTAACCGTGGTTTTAACTGGGATGAATTATTGGAGAAAACTAATTCTGGATGCAAAACCGAATTTGTCTTTATTTTGCATTTCCTCGCTCGGGGACCGATACCAATCGACTAGATAAGCACAAAAAATATAGTGAATTTATATAATTTTCACATTCGCGTGTTCTATGCACGAATTAGCGTCGACTCCACTCCTTGTACGGTGCATTTTTAATTGGATTTTTGAATCAAAGCTATAAATTTTTGTATTACAGAACATGGTCGTAATTTTGAACATTTGTTTTAAGTTGTTTTTGTTACTAAATTTGTTGTTTTAGTTTGCTAAGTTGTATAGCGTTGTTACGTTTTGTATATTTTCACATAGCCACCTATAATATTTGTTTAAAAATTATTTCTAATATTTCTAAATTATCTCATTTTTCTCGAAATTTTTCAAATACATTAATAAAAAATAATACATCGTTGAAAAGAGAAAAAAAATGGCGGTTTCTATTTTATTAAAATAATTATAGGTTGCCATTTGAAAAATAAAAGTTGATAGTCGTATCTTGTAAACCTGACTTTATAAAAAATATCTACATCTGCCATCAAATAGTATATGTAAAATAATAAAACTTTTACATGAGCCATTTTTTTCTATTACTTATTATAAAAAAGTTAAAGGGGGGGGGCGTCTTCCCAGACTCATCCTGTATTTTTATTTCTTGTTCAATCGGGTTTAAGTTCGGTGACTGTGGGGGATGATTAAACTTATTTTTAATAATATACAATAGCCATTTAAAATTATCTATACTTACACATCATTTAAGTACATCCATACCATTACCATCGGCGTTACTATGGTAACCAACAAAATCCCCACGACATTCTTCTGTTTTCCCGGCTTCATTTTTTCCACAGCACACTTCATTAATCGAAGCAGACTAACTGAACTCTTAAGCGAATTACATATTGCAATATAAATGACAATCCAATGAATGTTATCTACAGATCACTTGCATATCCTGTGTAATTTTCAACAAGGTTAGAACATGGACTCACAGAAGTCGTGTAGAGACTCGTTCACGAGCGATACTGTAATATATGACTGTCAGTTTGAAGTACATAATAAGATAATAGTTATGTATTGTAATGTGTAATGGTAAGATAGTTGGAAAAAAATAAAGAATTTTTTGACAAAACAAACATTTATACAGGTGTTTTTTGTTCCCATTTATTTATAAAATCCGCCTTTGTAAAACGCCCGGAAATTTTTTAAAACGCGACTATAGGTTGTCACAATTTCGTTGACATTTATTTAAATGAAAGTAGTATTTCTAAATAGAAATCTTACCAATATTTGGAAAATCACAGTAAATGTAATATAAAATAAGATTTTTTTTTATTTTTTTAGGAAAAAAATATGTGGTAAATATCAAATATGCTTTCCATTTAAAAAATTGTACTTTGTGCTGTCTCAAAAAATTACCAATAGAAAAAATATTTTAGTACGCCACTGCATAAACACTATTATACTATAACATTTTCATTTGAAACATTTTTCTCGATAACTGATAGTTTAGGAATTATTTGAAAAACAAAAAAATAACCAAAATTAGTTTTTGGCTATTATCTAGTTATCTATGCATATTTTTGCAAAAACAAATACATCACTAAAATTGCCTCCTAATATGGCAACTTTTGTCCCATAACAACGAAGTCGTAGCACTTACAGTTTCCGAGTTAGCAATGGTGGCCCTGATAAAAAAAAAAACAGTCTATATATACCGTGTGTCTATCTTAAAGGTGTACATAGGGGATTAACATGGGAAATCAGTTTTTTGCAATTTCCTGCTCGCCTAATTATTTTAAGCAAAAACGCGTCAAATAAAAGTTTTAGGGCATAAAATTCTGCATCAAAATCAATAAACAGTATTACCTTTACATGCTTTGTAAGGCCAGTAATTAAATATGAAAATGTCGAAAATTACTTTGAAAATATCGACAGCCATGGAATTGAACAAAAAATAAATAAATGCTTGACGTTTTACCTGTCACAACGTAACTTATTTGACGTTTCTGACAATTTGATTTGAAAAATATCGTTATTTATGATAATGAGAGAAATTTTATATTAGTCTAATAATTAAAGTTAAAAAATACAGTTTTATTTAAATAAAATGAATTCATTAAAAATTCAACTGCGTAACAAAATTATCTATGATGCTGTGATGTACTCCAAACTCATTTCCAATACATCTAGTAATATACAGAAGGGGGCTCCACTTATTCCTAAGGCTCTTTCTTCCAGTAATGCACGTTTTCCTTCTCGTCCTATATTCTCATTACGGGGCTAACGTGTATTTTTTGAAGACACATTAGCAGTCTTCAAATTTTGAGACCAATTTAGCAATTGTGAAATCACGCTCTTCATTAGTATAAATATTCATTTTCTAATAATTTCAGACAATAAAACTAGAGACAAATTCAAATTGTCAGAAACGTCAAATAAGTTACGTTGTGACAGGTAAAATGTCAAGCATTTATTTATTTTTTGTTCAATTCCATGGTTGTCGATATTTTCAAAGTAATTTTCGACATTTTCATATTTAATTACTGGCCTTACAAAGCATGCAAAGGTAATACTGTTTATTGATTTAGATGCAGAATTTTATGCCCTAAAACTTTTATTTGACGCGTTTTTGCTTAAAATAATTAGGCGAGCAGGAAATTGCAAAAAACTGATTTCCCATGTTAATCTCCTATGTACACCTTTAAGATAGACACACGGTATATGTATATATTTACACAGTTCAAATGTATGTAACTGACATGTCACTGTCAAAGAACTAATCATTTCAAATTAATAATAGTAACGTTTTATAAAGAAAATAGTAAATAGAACCATAGTTATATGGAATGGGACTTAATACAATTTTCAGCATAAGTAAATTTGTAAAGGCCTTATCTCACTAAAAGTAGTATCTCTGACTTGTCATCCATTATCCATGACTTCGGTTCATTTCACTGACTTACTCCAGTGTGATAGCTACAAGGAAGTCATGGATCCTGTTGTCTGATGAAATGGAATCGGTTTCATTTCCTCTGACTATTTATCGCTGACTTCTCCACTGCGCAACTGTCTCTGAAGTACAGGAATGTAACTTTACGGAGTAAAATATAACTGCAGAAAGGTCAGAAGTTGTTATTTTTTTGTTTGATGCACATAAAATTAGTATGCTTGTCCACAATTTCAATATTTTTCCATCGTTTTCATTCATTTTACTTGAAATAATTTAATATGTCAAACAAATTTGAAATATGTTGTCATTAAAGACACCAAATCATAACCAACTATTAGTATGAAAATCCACTAAAAGTCGGAAAAAACGGTTGTTTGAAATTGCAGTGTGATAGATCGAGTTGGTCATACAAGATAAGTCAGCGAAAAAGAGTCAGAGATATGATTGTAGTGTGATAAGGCCTTAAGTATGTATATTTAAATTAATAAAAATTAAATAGCGGGAGGTATTGTGTTGGCCACATCAGATTTTTTATGTAAATAAAGTAGGTGTAGGACAAACTGTTTTCCTATTGGCTATCAATGACGTACTGTATGGTACTTTGACGTTACAGAAGTGGGGGGTTGTTTTTCATGACTATTTTTGACAACAATCTTTTTATTTAATTGTTTACGAAAATAACAACAAATTATTATTATGAAAAATATTGCATAAACTTTCATGTAAAATACTTTTTAAAAATGTGAAACCGGCTTATTGCACTTTAAAATATACTCGTATTACTTTCATATACGGCATATGGACAATAAAAATTTCGAGGAGGGAATATCTTAAAATAAGACACTTGCACGTGAAGCAAAGGAACATTAGAGGAAAAATCGACGCACAATTAAAATATTATTTATTTAAAATAACATATTCGTATGTGAGTTACTTGTTTTTATATTTATTTATAAATAATTTTCATGCATGACTTCTCTCGGAAATAATTAATGACATGAAAAATTACATGTATCGTAAATATATCATTCAATATTTTCCATATTTTCATATAAAAATATACAGTATTGCATTCAATTTATATTAAGGCAAAAAACAATTTAATTTTCAGGTTTTTTCCTGACAGGAGGCTTTGAATTTCAAGAAACAGATTCACGCGATTGTCAATCGCTAGTTGTAAATCTCTGCCAGTACGTTAAACATAGGTACGTTAACTTCTCCAGTTATTTAAAGAATTTTAAAAATTTATATAAAATAATTTGTTTGTAAGTGTCATTAATAGATTCTACACATTATTCTACGATATATGAGCTCTTTAAAATTCGGCCTGTTTACATTTTCAACAAACTAATTATTACAAAACGCAAATGGTGAGAAATATCTACAAATTTCTTTTGACTAGTTTACAAAAACTGAATATGTTATTCAAGTATTTCGCCATTTTATATTGGGTTACATCGCTTGTACTAGTAATATTAGCTTCAGTAAGCCTGTTTCATATTTTTCAAAAAGTATTTTAAATGAAAGTTTATGCAATATTTTTGTTATTAATAATTATTTTTTTATTAATTTGTTGTTATTTTCGTAAATAATTAAATAAAAAGTTTGGCGCTAAAATTAGTCATGAAAAACAACCCCCACTCCTGTGTCGTAGAAGCGCATACATTACGTTATTCACAGCCAATAGAAAAGCAGTTTTTCCATCACCTTCGTTTATTTTTGTTATTTAGATATACACACGTAGGCGTTAGTTTGTCACATGTTAATAACAAACTTCTAATTTGACATTTGACGTTGACATTTTCCATTATAAATGAGTAATAAAGTAAAAATGGCTAATACAGACTACACTCAAGCTCTAGTCGGACAGTTTACTGAAAGTTGATAGCTGGATGGTGATTGAATTTATATCACAAAACGATTGTTTTACTGTTGCCTAAATAAGGGGTGTTAAAGAGTTAAGGTAAAATGAAATGTAAAAACCCATCAGCTCTTCGACCTACTACTTCCAGCCACAATTTTAATTTCTTCACATCTTTTGGCATATTTATAAATTCAATAGTAGGTTTGCTCCAAGCAGCAATTTTGCAAGACGGCACAATACGATACTGTAAATTACTCATTTTATATTGAATTTTTTATTATCTAACACGAACCAAAATCAAAAATTTGACACTTGTTTGACTACTTTGACATATTTATTTATAATAACACTTGTAACAAAACAAAAAGAATTGACATTATAAAGGGACCAATTGGAGCCGATGAAGATGTATGTGTTGTGACGTCACATTCTTTTTCAGCTCACGTGACTTTTTCAAAATATTCAAGAATTAATTGTAAAATACCTAATGGATATTTTGCTGATATTTTCAAATTTGAGGCTATTTAAATAATGATATCTTTTTAAATTTAATACTTATGGAAGGCATATAAAAATTCTTGCAACAGTCCTATTCTATTAGGTTTTACGATTGCTTTTCATTGTGCCAAAAGGGTCTCTGAAGAAGCTAAATCTGGATTAGAAGATGTCCCTGAAAATGCCAATCGAATCATTTGACAATTTTTTTTTAATCTATTTAAAGAGTTTTGTATAAATTTTTAAGATTTTGTGTAGATTTTCTAATTTATTGAAAATTTTATCCGACCCAAATATTATGGGCTCGTATAATACATTGTATAAACGTTTAAATTTTGGTGATAAACTTTATCTATAGAAAATGGTGTAATATATATTTTGTGTAGAATGAAACACAATAATTATGTGATATGTTTGGCTTTTCGTCATATTTCATAGAAATACACAAAAAGTGATAACATTACGTTACTTTTCACATACTTGCCTATATGACATAATACTTTGTTCATGTGTAATAAATTTTGTTACAGCTTTTAGGAAACACAAAATATTAATGGAGTATATACAAAATTATAAAAATAATATATTTGTTTTTGCCCATTGTTGGGTGTGCTAATCTACTTTACAATAAATGTATATCATCATTATTAATATCATCATGATGTATATCATCATTTAATGTAATGTATTTGATCCTGTATTGAGTATAGCAAGTTTTTAAAAATAATAATTTGTTTCTAGTTGATTTAATTTGATTTTCTTTTGTTTCAGAATACAGTGAAGTGTTGTGTACTCATGTAGTGCAATGGATTCAGAAAAATTTGAAAATGCGGACCAGGGGACAGGTCAGGACTTCAAGGGAAAAGGTAGAATTTTTAGAAATTTTAAATTTGTTTCGGTTACAAAACATTATTTTTTTCACTAACTTGCATGAAGTAGCCATGGGCGTAACTAGATAATTTTTCTGAGTTCGAAATGTTTAGTAGATAGGAAATCCCATTTTGTTGCAAGTACGCATTAAAGAATGTGTCTTGAAAATCACTGTTTTTCATTCGAATTACAACACAATTTTTTTTTGAAAATGTGTACCATCTCTGGAGTTGTTAGGACCTCTGGCGTGGTTGACATGTTGAGTAATCTTGACTACTCTGTTTAACTTTCTCTTGTTGTACTACTGATGATGAGAACTTAGTTCTCGAAATACGTATTTAGTTTTTATTAAAATTAATTTTAAGGTTAAGGGGTAATTATAATAGTTTTAGTTATATTTAATCTTAGTCTCCATCTTTTATGAATTTTTTTTGATTGTTTTTTGTTGTTTAGGGTTACGCTAGAATTATTGAGAATAAGTCACATGGTTCATAATTTGAAAATTTAATTTAAATATGTTTAATTCTTTCATGGCACTGCTTAAAGCTCTTGAAGCTCACAACCAATCTTCTGTTGGAAGACTGTCAAATTAATTTTTAGTAGACTTAAAAACTGTCAGAGCTGTCAAATTATAAATTCTGATTCGAAAATGCTCTATAGTTAATTTCATATTTTCACTCATAACGATATTTTGATTGATTTACTAAGTTTTAATTACCTTTCGCAAAATGAAAGGTAAATAACTATTTAAAATGATGCAAAGAATATATACAACGGCATACCTTATTATTTTTATTCTCAATATCCTCTTATGTACGAAACAGCAAAATATGAAAAAAAATATTACCTGTTTTTAATATATTAAATTAACATATGCAACTTTATCAATTTTTGAACCCACATTTAATTTTTTAACTACACATTAATATTTACAAATTTCACTATGTTTAAAAACTACACACGTACAATGTACGTATTTACATATCAACAACATGTAACGATAGTAAAATCGAAAATGAACAGAAAACGTTATACAATTCTTTATGTTTATATTTCTACTTTTCAGTGGTAAAAAATACTTTTTTTATATCGGTTTTTAATGTTTTAAATTTTTACATCATATTGAATGCAAATTAAATTTACATATGAACCAACAAAAAATTAACTAATTAGATTATTACCCAATTGTTTTTAATTATTTCCCATTTCCTGTAAAATATTAAAATGAAGTTTCTATGTAAATTAAACTTTATATTTTGACATTGGCCTCTTATTGTCAAGTACATTAATAATATTGCCATATCTGCACCAGCTAAACAATTTAATTACTCTTTTTATGCACTTGTACCCAGTCGTCGAAGTGAGGTGGGATGAGACGGGATGGCATCCTGCTACTTTTTTTTAACGTGAAACTATCCCACTACTTCTTTTATAAATGATTAGCATCCCAGAACTTTTTATTTTCTTGAGGAAAGGGAAACACATAATTTAGCTAAAACATTTAAGGTTTGTGAAAAAAAAAAACCATAATGAGCCTGTTTCACATTTTTCAAAAAGTATTTTAAATGAAAGTTTATGCAATATTTTTCTTATTAATAATTTTTTTTTAATAATTTGCTGTTGTTTTCGTAAATAATTAAATACAAATATTGGCGCCAAAAATAGTCATGAAAAACAACCCCCCACTCCCGTGTCGTAGAAGCACATACATTACGTCATTCGCAGCCAATAGAAAAACAGTTTTTCCATCACCTACATTTATTTTTGTTATTTAGATAAATAAACGTAGGCGATAGTTTGTCACATGTTAATAACAAACTTCTAATTTGACATTTGACGCTGACATTTTCCATTATAAATGAGTAAAAATGGCTAATACAGAATACACTCAAGCTAAGTCGGACAGTTTACCGAAAATCGAAAGCTGGATGATGGCTGAATTTATATCAGAAAACGAAGTTTTACTAATGCCGAAATAAGGTGTGTTAAAGAGTTAAGATAAAATATAATGTAAAAACCCAACCATCAGCTCTTCGACCTACTGCTTCCAGCCACAATTTTCTTTTCTTCGCATCTTTTGGCATATTTATAAATTCAATAGAAGGTTTTTTTGTAAGAAGGCACAATACGATACTGTAAATTAGTCATTTTATATTGAATTTTGTATTATCTAACACGAACCAAACTCAAAAATTTGACACTTGTTTGACAACTTTGACAATATATTTATCATAACACTTGTAACAAAACACAAAGAATTGACAATATAAGGGACCAATTGGAGCCGATGAAGATGTATGTGTTGTGACGTCACATTCTGTTTCAGATCACGTGTCTTTTTCAAAATATCCAAATTTCAAAGATTAATTGTAAAATATCTAATGGATATTTGGTGATATTTTCAAATTTGAGGCTATTTAAATAATGATATCTTTTTAAATTTAATAAGAAGGCATATAAAAATTCTTGCAACAGCCCTATTATTACTTCCCGCCATATGTAAGGGAGGTAATGTTTTCGATCCAAAAATTCGATACCTAGTGAGTTTTTCAGTGAATAAGCACGAATTAGGGTCCTCACTACATGTTTTTACTATTTTTATAATGATATCTGGCTGCGTGTGTGTGTGTGACGATTTTTTTGTCCACGATAACATATCAAACTTCCAAAAATTTATATTTACCGTATTTAAGCTTTCTGCTTCCTTATAAAGCGTTGAATAGATTTTGGGTATAATTATACAACCGGAAGTCGTACTTTATTTGAATCCCATAACAGTTTTTAATGAAAAACTATATTAAAATATTATCTAAAACTTTTCAATTTTAGTATTTAAGACTTTTATATCAATGAAAATAACACATTAAATTTTGGCTAAATTTGATACACCGGAAGTGATATTTTACTTGAAGTTCTCAACAGATTTTCGTGCAAAAAATATATAATATAATCCAAAACGTCTCAAATTTGATATTTAAAACTCGTATATGATTGAAATGGAGAATAACGTATTAGAATTTGACTGTATATGACTAACCGGAAGTGGTACTTTGTGTGGAACTCAACAGATTTTCGAGGAAAAACATAAAATATAATTCAAAATTTCGTATTACAGACTTTTATTGAAACAAAAAACAATTTTAAACATGGAATTGGAATTTAATTTATTATAAACACAACAAATATAACAAATAATTTTTTATTTGTAACATAAATACATCAAAATAATGACCTTATCTTAATTAATTCTGACTAATTCATTTCCTACATATTGGTATATGGGCCCTTTAAGGGGCTCAACCAATTCATACATCAAGTTAGCTAAGACCGCTTCGTTTTTGTCACTTGGATCTAGTGACGTCATATACACTACACGTTGCAATTTTCCATCAGGTTGTAGTATGTAATATTGACCCGTCGTGGAGCCACTAGCTACGGCCGTAGATATGGCAACGTTTGGTTGATCGGAATTTTCGCCATCGTTATCTGGATTCTAAAAAAAAATATTAATTTGAAAATTTTATTTTAATAATAGATGTTTTTAACTCCTTGTACATAGTAAAGGAAGTATTGTAATCGTGACAAATTTCGGTTTTCAGATTTCCATGAAAATATCCATTTTGACCATCCCTGAATCCATTTTGACTAATTTCGTCGTGACGTCTGTACGTACGTATGTATGTCTGTACGTCTATACGTATATCTCGCATAACTCAAAAACGTTAAGCCGTAGAAAGTTGAAATTTTGTATTTAGGACTATTATGACATCTAGTTGTGCACCTGTTTGGTCATTACATAATTTCCAGAAGTGGTACTTTACTTGAAGCCTATAATAGATTTCAATGAAAAACTATTTTAAAATATAATCCAAAACTTTTCAAATTTGGTATATAAGACTTTTATGTCAATTGGAATAACTTAGTAGATTTTGGTTAAAATAGGCTGAGCGGAAGTGACATATTACCTGAAGTTATTAACAGTTTTTCTTGAATAAAATGGTATTATTTTGATTTTAGAAATAAATACATCAAATAATAATTTTAGAGAGAATTAAATTCTACGTCTAGCACAGCCAATATTATTAAATTAGCCCTTTGTATAAGCGAGATATGTAAATTTAAAAATTATATATATTTTGACTTTTGTAATAAAGCTTGCTATGGATTAGGACAAAAAAGTACAAAAAAATAAAACAATCTGATGTGGCCAGCATATTACCTTCCGTCAGTTCTATGTATTTTGTACAAATTTCATACAGATAGTTCCTTGCAAAAGATAATATTTCTTTTACATTACCTTCCGGCTGTTGTATTCCATACAGAAAATTTCTAGCAAAAGATCCTATATTTCCAGTAAAATTATAAGACAAACACACTCAGAATTTTCTTAATATATGTGTAGCTGTTTCCATAGCTGTCTACTTTATGAAATTTAATTTCTATAATTTTTTAACTCTATATCCAT
This sequence comes from Harpalus rubripes, assembly GCA_963082715.1. Taxonomy (NCBI): domain Eukaryota; kingdom Metazoa; phylum Arthropoda; class Insecta; order Coleoptera; family Carabidae; genus Harpalus; species Harpalus rubripes. The sequence goes on from OY720450.1 coordinate 3,133,882, forward strand.
TTAATATTAAGTATAAAATGCAGTCAAATCGTATGGAGAATAAAATGTTCTTTAATATTTATAATAACACTAAATGTGAAAAAATAATATTTAACATAGTTTTTTCAAGAAAAACTGTTAGAATCTTCAAATGAGGGTATTTCCGGTTGACCAATTGTAACCAAAATATAATCAGCTCTTCATATGGATGTAACGAAGAAGAATACCAAAGATTTATAATTTTTGAAATTGTAGTATTAGAGTTATCGCAGACAATACAGACACACACACACACACACACACACACACACACACACACATACCCACACACATACATATATACATACTAACACACTACACACATACACACACACTTACAGACATCATCGTAAAAATAGTAAAATCGTATTCTAGGACCCTAAAACGTGCTTATTGATTAAAAAACTCATCATCGAAATCTTTGACCAGAGACAATACCGTCCTTACCTAAAGGTGACGGAAGGTAAAAACTAATGTTAATGTCAAATTACGTCAAACACGTGCAATTTTATACGAGTAATTGGGTCTATATTTCTTGTTGGTCTTGTGTACAAGGAAGTCGTGTGGTGTCCACATCCGATTTTTTGGGTTTGAATGCTTTAGAATAATAGTTTCCGGTATATACAGATTGAGGTCATTTAAACAAAAAAAATTGATATTCATTTGTCCTTTATGATAATAAGAAATATTGTCGTAGCCAGTTTCTAATATTCGACTTTTTATAAAACACTTAGGTATTATATAAAACGCAACGCGACTAGATTATCAAATGACGAACAGTTTACTTGTGGCTGTATTCAGTAAAGTATTACAGATCTGTAAATCTTTAGAAAACTGACAAAATCACTTAAATATTTGTTGATTAATATAAAATTGTACATAAGAGTGGCGATTTTGTTTATTATTTACAGATTACAGATTTACAAATCAGCAAGACTGACAGTTTTGTATAGCGATGCGAACAATAGTTTTAATAGTTAATAGTTTAACTAGAGGTGGTAGGAGCGGACCTAAGATAATAAAGGTTTGACAATCTAGCTGCGTTTTTAAAATCTGGTTTTAACATGTAATACCCAATACACACCTCTGTTGTAGTTGTCGGCCTCTCCGTGGTCCTTTCGTTTCTCCTCGGCTGTTTCCGCCTGTTAGTAGTAGGGGGAACATACCCCCTCTCCTTATTCACATCTTCCTGATTATCTTGTTGGTCTTGGTTGGACTCCACACTTTCAATTATTTCTCGAGGGCGGGAATTTTGAGCTAGAAATTCGATATCTTGATTTTGAGATGATTCTAGTTGTCGCAGTTGACCTAGCTGTCGACTAGGGGTTGTTTGCGGAATGTTTAAGGGGTTGGGGGTTTGGGATAAGTAGGTTCGACCAGGGGGTGCTGTGTTTTGGGGGTTGAAATTAGAGTTGGATTGTTGGTTGGGTAGATTTTGGGTTCGGAGGGGGTCTACGGATGGAGGAGTATAATTATTTTCGGGTTTGGGGTAGCCACTATTTTCGGGGGCCCCGTATTGATTATTGATTTGATTTTGGGGGGACGCTTGTTGATTTTGTGGGGGAATATATTGATTATTTAAGCCTTCTAGGTTTTGACGGCCCCCTAATGAGTATCCTGCATTTTGTTGAGCCCCAAATTGATTTTGAGGGACACTGTACTGATAATTTAAACTTTGCTGAATTTGGGGCCCCCCTAATTGATTTCTTTGTGGGTACGCTCCATTTTGTTGGGGTGCTCCGTATTGATTTTGAGGTACTTGTTGATTTTGTGGTGTACCATACTGATTATTCAATCTCTGTTGGTTTTGGGGCCCACCTAATTGGTTTCTTTGTGGGTACGCTCCATTTTGTTGGGGTGCTCCATATTGATTTTGAGGTACTTGTTGATTTTGTGGAGTACCATACTGATTATTCAATTCCTGTTGGTTTTGGGGCCCACCTAATTGGTTTCTTTGTGGGTATCCTCCATTTTGTTGGGGTGCCCCGTATTGATTGTTGATTTGAGGCGAGTTATATCCCTGATTTAACTGATTTTTGGGGTTCTGTAAATTTTGAGGTGCACTATATTGGTTGTTTAGAGATTGTTGGTTTTGGGGGGGCCCATATTGTTGTTGGGGTCTTGATGGTAGGTTAAATGGTTGTCCTTGAGGTCTCCAACCACTTGCTGGGTATGGGGCTTCACCAAAAATGGTTGGAAGTATGGTTAAGAGTATTAGAATCTGAAAAAAATTAGTAATTGTAGATTTTTGGTAATAAAGATACATTTGTACAGGTGCGGCCTAAAAACTTTTTTTTTGAAGGCGAATAAAATAAAAAAGTATGTTTTTTGATAATGAAAATTTTAAGATTTATATTTTGCAGTTTTAAACAAAACATCTTGAAGGGGGTGGCCATTCATTGTACAAAATAAATTTTGTCTGTCAGCAAAACTTTTGATTTTATTCGCCTTCAAAACAATGAAATTTCTAGGCCCCAGCCTGTGTTATAAAAGGTGTTTAATAAGCGTCACCTTATATAGGCACAAAGTAAATAAAACATTTTAAATGAAAACTTATTTTTCCATTAATTAAACCACTAATTTTATTCAAAATATTAATAATATTTTGAACGTTTATGTGTGACGGACAAATAATGAAAATGATTTATATATTATAATTATTTGTATTAATATGTGATGCATAATATTTAATAATGATTTGTTATTATTAATGAATTTATTGTTTAATTATTTATTGTATTTACGTGTAGAAATAGTAATTTAATATGTAAACCGAATTTTTATATTTGTAAAAATTGAATTTCAAATGTTTTCAGCAATGAAAATAATATTGCCATTTATAAATATGAAATATTTTTCGAAACTTTAAAAAAAAAATCTGATGTATTTTGTACAAATTTCATACAGATAGTTTCTTGCAAAAGATTCTATTTCTTGTACTTTACCTTCCGACAGTTATTGTATGTATTTTATACAAATTTCATACAGAAAATTTCTAGCAAAAGATCCTATATTTTCAGTAAAATTATAAGACGAACACACTATGTCAATTTCACTTGACATTGACATCTTTCAATCAGAATTTTCTTAATATAGTAGCTGTTTCCATAGCTATGGCTACTTTACGAAGTTTAATTTCTTTATAATTTTTTAATTCTATATCCGTGTGAAAAAATAATATTTATCATAGTTTTTTCAAGAAAAACTGTTAAAATCTTCAAATGAGGGTACTTCCGGTTGACCAATTGTAAACAAAAATCTAATCAGCTCTTCATATGGATGTAACGAAGAAGAATACGAAAGAATTATAATGTTTTAAATTGTAGTATTAGAGTTATCGCAGACGAAATTTTTGTTACACACACACACGCGCGCACACACACACACACGCACATACAAGCATCTAGGGACCCTAAAACGTGCTTATTGATTAAAAACTCATCATCGAATTTTTTAATCAAAGACAATACCTTCCTTGCCTAAAGGTGACGGAAGGTAAAAAATAACTATTTTGCATGATCGAGTTATTTTTTATATTTACCGATAGTGTTTCCAAGACAGTAGGTCTTATTTACAAATTACTGAACGGTATGTGATGTGAATCACGTCGGTAAGTGATGTGCTTCACTTACCGTTCAGGAGGCGAGACGGTAAATAAATAAAAACAAAAATCAAAGCTTACTTCAAAAATGACAAATAATTTTTTACCTTCCGTCACCTTTAGGTAAGGAAGGTATTGTCTTTGGTCAAAAAATTCGGTGGTGAGTTTTTGATGAATAAGCACCTTTTAGGGTCCCTAGAATACGATTTTACTATTTTTACGATGATGTCTGTATGTGTGTGTGTATGTATGTATGTATGTATGTATGTATGTATGTGTGTGTGTGTGTGTGTGTGTGTGTGTGTGTGTGTGTGTGTGTGTGTGTGTGTGTGTGTGTGTGTGTGTGTGTGTGTGTGTGTGTGTGTGTGTGTGTGTGTGTGTCTGTGTGTGACAAAATTTTCTAATGCGATAACTCTAATACTACAATTCCAAAAATTATAATTCTTTCGTATTCCTCTTCGTTACATCCATGTGAAGAGCTGATTAGATTTTGGTTATAATTGGTCAACCGGAAGTACCCTCATTTGAAGATTTTGACAGTTTTTCTTGAAAAAACGATGTTAAATATCATTTTTTCACATTTAATGTTATTATAAATATTAAAGAATTATTTATTCTCTATACGATTTGAATTCATTTTATACTTCATATTAAATGGACATAGAGTTAAAAAATTATAAAAAAATTAAATATCATATATATTAGTCAGCTTTGCTATAACTTTGGAAACAGCTGCTACATTAAGAAAATTCTGATTGAAAGGTGTCAGTGTCAAGTGCAGTTGACAGTATGTTTATGTTATAATTTTACTGGAAATATAGGATCTTTTGTTAGAGACTTTCTGTATGGAATTTGTATAAAATACACACAACTGCCTTAAGGTAATGTACAAGAAATATAATCTTTTGCAAGGAACTTTATGTATGATATTTATACAAAATACATAGAACTGACGGAAGGTAATGTGCTGGCCACATCAGATTTTTTTAATATGTCAAAATAATTTTCAAATCTTATTTTTCTTTTAAATATTGTGCGTCGATCGTGCAAAAAATAGTATAAGCATCATGAACGTTAAGGAATTACCGATCTCAGACAAAATTGGGGACTGAGCGAACATTGTCTTCGATCGGTAAACTGTCCTTACCGTTCTTAATACTTAATATACTATTTATTCTTCCTACCTTCATGTTTTTTTATCACAGCACACCTCAAACTGATATCAAATTGATATTGTCAGTGTTTATATAGGTATTTAAACACAGACTTATTGTTATTCAAAGTGTGATACAATTGCATATGACTCTTCAATGTTGTGTCGGGATTTGACCCAGTAATTCACTTTTCAAACCATCGATATGCCAACTGAGTATAAAAATGATGTTTATTACATTTTGCAATGCGGAGGATGTTTGTTTGGTAATAATATTTGTTGGGAAATTGCGTTAAATTAATAAGAATATATTAATTAGACTCGGTATTTTCATTTGGCATATCCAGAAATGGGTAATAAGCCAAAATGATATATTTATTTTATTTATTTATACTTATATATGTATTCGTTTATTTTTTATAAATACTATTATCAGCACTTTGTATTCTAGATACCGCTAAATAATCATTGAAACTTTAAAATCACGATAATCGGTCAATGTTACTATGAACATTGTAGAAATTTAAATTTTGCGAATTTGTATACGTGTTCTGTAAATAAATTTATTTACAAGGTATATTTGTATTTTGCAATATCGATAGCTGCAACTTTTTCTTTTATTAATAATCCCATCCATATTATCCCTCTTGGCCAGCACAATACCTCTTGCCATTTCCATTCTATATTAATATTTCTTGTACACTCAAAAAACACCATGTTTTCACATTTAAAAACTATGTACATGCGAGTGTGAGACAGTGAGTACAAATAGCAAATGTTCAAATTAAACAAGTGAAAAACAGGATTAAGCTGGCTATCAGGAAAAATATTAGTATTTATTTCGTAAATAATACCTAATATAAAAAAATCTGGTGTGGCCAACACAATACCTCCCGCCATTTACAGCCTGACTCACGAAAAAGATTAATGGGTCGATTCTGCGTTCACATCTGTAAATCTTACAGATCTGTAAATTTGTAAATAATGAACAAAATCGCAACGAAAACGTTTTTACAGATTTACAGATCTGTAAGACTTACAGATGTGAACAGAATCAACCCATTAGTTAATCCGTATTTTGGGATTAAATCCCAATTACAGATTGGGTTCACATTCACACACATCCATGCCTTAGTGGTATTCGAACCCAGAGCCCCGAGGGCACTCATGACATGAGGCGTTGCTCTAAACATTGAGCCACCGGAGCTATAATAAAATGAAGATTAAATTTTAAATACCGGGGTAGAATAGAATTCACGAATCCAAAAATAAGAATTAGCTTAAATTTTTTTGTGAATCGTTAATTTTTATTAATCTAAATACACACCTACATATTTACTTATGCTGGAAACTGTATTGAATTCCTTTTCTATTGTTTTATTTACTTTTTTTCTTTTTAAAACGTTATTAATATTATCATTAGATTTATCTGTCAGTTACATACATTTGAATAACTGCGTTTTGTTTGTTTAAAGCGTAGACTCTGGGATTTAAATTATAGATATTTTTTTTAAATTTATCTATAAGATCTATAGAAAAAGTATTAATGCAAATCTATAGAAAATTTAATAATCTTTAATTTATAACATTTGTCTCGAATAAATAACATTTACATGTATTTTTCGAAGAAAAACTATTTTAAGCTTCTAGTATAGTGCCATTTCTGGTTATCCGATTTTCACCAAAATCCAATGGGCTCTTTCTATTACAGAAAAAGTTCGAATTACAAGGTTTCAAAATTTTCTGAATGATAGTATTTGAGTTAGAGTGGAGGATCCACACCTACATACACATACACACACATACACACATACACATATACACATATACACACATACACACAGACATCATCTTGAAAATGTTAAAATTGGATTTTAGGGACCTTAAAACGTGGTCATTTACTAAAATCTCGATATGCGATTTTTAGCACGATCCTTATACCTCTCTTACCAAGGGTAGCGAGAGGTAAAAAATGTTTCCAACAAAAGTTGTTTGTTTTTGGAATACACATGCAACAATACCACACATGACTTAGGTTCCCATTTGAATTTCTGAACCTGAGTGTAGTTACGCTTATTTCCGGTAAATTCCGGAAATCGAGCCTACTACCATTAAATTGTTGAGATAAGATTATGTTATGTTAGTTTTTTTCCTGAACCTCTCCTCTACTATGTCGCAGTTCTGAAAAAAAGCATGCCACGGGAGGTTTGAAACATCCTGTATATATTTTTTTTAATACTAAAGATCCCCCTAAATCAGGGGTTCCCAAAGTTTTTCTTAGGCGGGCCAATTTAATATTATCGAATTTTTTGGCGGGTCAAAAAAAAAACGGAATAAAATCAAAACAATAACCATGATTTTTTTTTGTTTTAAATATATTTAACTATTTCTTATTTTAGCACATGTAAACACTACTGCATTGTCGTCTCAAATAGAAATAGAACTGCGCGAAAGACGCATTTCGTTCATAATTTGAGCAACCAATAAGAAAAGACGATCTGTTTGTGCTTGCACGTTTTCCTATTTTTCGTCCCACCTCTATTGTGTTGGAGCAGTGCATTTTTGAATATTCGGTAATATGGCATAGGCCTGTATTGCTCATGGCAACTGGGTAGGCAGGACAAGGTCTGGTGTCTGACTCCTTGAAATTGTGTGTTGCATTAGATGCGCCAGAAATGATTAACAGTTCTGTATCTATTTGAGACTACTATATTATATTTCTGTACAAATGTGTAATAACTAGACTAGACATACTACAATAATTTTTTAAATATAAACTAAACAATATTTTGTTAATACAAACGATTATGGTTAAAGTTCTGTAATAATTTTTTAAAAATATTAAAATATTTTATTGTATCTTATTTGTAATATTTATTATTTATTTTACTATTTATTTATTTTTTAATAAAAATATAATACATATATCGTATCGATATCGCGGGCCGAATTCACAGGCTTTGCGAGCCGCAATTGGCCCGCGGGCCGCACTTTGGGAACCCCTGCCCTAAATCAAGCGATGGATAAAAAGCTGTGAAAATATATTTGTTAATTTTAACAAAATCATTTACAAATTGGTTATATATTTTTAATAAAATTCCTGTTAACAAAAAATTCTTTTCATCTATTCATTTTATACATCCATAGTAATTACCTGTTTCATTTGAAAATAGCTTGTCTATTATATAACATGGAAAAACATGTGTCTTTGTACATCAAAATGTGAATTGACACATCAATGAATGTGTCACTCAGCACACACTTCCAATTACATACGAGTAACATTAACACTCACATTCAAATGTTTTTTACATAGTAAAGCATAAAAAGTTAAAAACCGGGTCACGTCGGGTGTACTATCATGATGATTATGTCCATGTGTTTCAGTGAGTGCATTTTATTTCTGAGATATAATTTATTTAAATTATGAATGCCATTGACGGCAAAATTTTATACATCTTTAATTGTAAAAAATAATTATTTCTTCCCGAGGATGACCCTGGTAGGATCGAAACGTCGAAGCAAATAATAATAAAAATTACATGACTGCACCCCAGAATTTATTCTTCTCCATATCCAAATCTAGTCAAGAAATTACTTTTTTCTTCAAGCGTATTATAATATTCATATTATGCTCCTGTACACACACTATAGAAGATGTTCATTGTCTTACTAGTACAAAAATGTTGTTATTGTTGTACTAGTAAAAAAATGTTAGTGTCTTAGTTCACCGCTGGCGGCGGCAATTGTCACAGCAAGACGTATTATATTGAAAATTGTTATTTGGCAGTTGTGTCGTTTTTGTTTTGTATTGTACATAGCCAGCTTTGGCTGAAATTGCAAACACTACAATTAAAAAATTCCAAAAAAAATGTCGAAAATTATTTGAAATACTTGAAGAAAAAATAGTATATGTCATTCGGAGTAGAACGCCCTTTTTGTGTTTTACCCAGCTTGCCTAGCCTCGGCTAGCGCCTCGGCCGCAATAGCTGGGTTCAACACAAAAAGACTGCTTTCTACTCCTAATAACATAATATACTATTTTCTTCAAGCTTATTATAATATTCACATTATGCTCCTGTACACACACTATAGAAGATGTTCATTGTCTTACTAGTACAAAAATGTTGTTATTGTTGTACTAGTAAAAAAATGTTAGTGTTTTAGTTCAACGCTGGCGGCGGCAGTTGTTACAGCAACACATATTATATTGAAAATTGTTATTTGACAGTTGTGTTGTTTTTGTTTTGTAGTGTACACAGCCTGCTTTGGCTGAAATTGTAATCACTACAATTAAAAAATTCCAAAAAAAAGTCAAAAAATTCTTTGAAACACTTGAAGAAAAAATAGTATATGTGTTTGTGTTTTACCCAGCTTACCTAGCCTCGGCTAGCGCCTCGGCCGCAATAGCTGGGTTCAACACAAAAAGACCGCTTTCTGCTCCTAATAACATAATATACTATTCATGGGCGCCCGCATACATTTTTACAAGGTGGGTCGAAATTTTTGTTGTAAGAAAAAAATGCGCCGCAGGCGAATTTTTAATAATTTTCAAGGTCAAACGTGTTTTAATGCAAAGATAATAAAGTGTTCTTTACAATGAAGCAAATTTAACGAATTCTTAAAAAATTAAAATCAATATTTTATGAGGAAAATGCGTATGTACGCTCTAAAAGCGTAGAATTGCCCCTTCTAGGGTACGTTCTAAAACGCTGAGTAATGGGGTAAGAGTGCACTCTAGTCGTTCTAAAACACAGAGTGAAGTTAAATGGGTAACATTACATCGTATTTGTGAACGATGTGGTGTACACTCCGAGTGTCCTTTTCTTTCTTCACTCAGTCAGTGCGGTAATTTGTACCCGTCATGCGCAGTAGCAATGTTTATTGAAATCCACATGTTTTGAAGTGATTGGCATTTGAGTTTTGTCTGTGGTTTATTTTTTATTAAGTTCCTCTTTAATTTACATTTTTAAATTCATTTAATACGATATATTTCATGTCGTGCAAACTATTTTACAATATTTTCTGTGATTTAATTGAATTTAAAACCTTCACTACGCTAAAGAAAGTACACAATAATGATTATTTCCCCATATCAAATATTTCGCCAATAAATCTAAAATAATAGCAACATAATTTTCCACTTAATATATAAAAAATACTGCTAATAATTGTATTTTCCAAATCCATTTTGAACTGACAAATGGAGTACACTCTTATCACTCTCTGCATCGTTCTAAATGAACAAGAGAAGAGAAATCACGTGATACTACATTCACTCTACCTTTACTCCACCTTTTCACTGCGTTTTAGAACGTACCCCTACTATAGGCTTTATGATGCGAGATGCGAACATAAGCAATAACTACAGAAACAGACAATCCGAAAATACAATGTTGCATTAAATTAAAATATATTACTGAGTAAAAATATAATTATTCTATTGAACTGCTCAAAATAAAATGTATAATAATTAAATGTTAATTAAATCGCGCTCCTCACAAAATACGGCAACCCTAATCATACGTTGGTACTTTTAATATAAAC
>OY720450.1:3149200-3234200 GCA_963082715.1 Harpalus rubripes
TTATGTTCTGCAAACGCAATTAAGTAATTGCAAAAATAAATGACATTTCAAATATCAGATTTTCTTTGAGTTATTTATGTTTCATCTAAGTTACTCGTACAGAAACTGTATTGGATTTAAATTACAAGAAGATTTCTTTTTGTTTCATGTGATGTGTAATTTTATAATTTAAATTGGTTTACTTTGTACGAATAACGTATGTAACAGAAGTTTCGAGAAAAAGTTATCATCAAATAATATATTTTTTTATGGAAACATTGACATATGGTTGATTGCATAGACTAAAGGGTTAAGAAATCTAGTTTTGCAATACTAATAGGGAACCATTATCTTCAACGTGACGCAGTTTTTCAATAGCTTGTCTCATTTGTTTCTAGACAACGTTAAATATACTTCCCGGATCGTCAAAAATATTCTTGTCTGTAAGTGTTGTTATTTTTTGTATTCACAGCTAGGGCCGGTTCTAAGTTTTTCTAAGGTGGTGCGAGTGTCCGATGAGCGCCCCAAAACCCCTGCCTCCAAATTATAACTATTAACATACATCCGCCTTTGTTCTTATATAAAAATGCCGCCCCCCCCCCTTTTATTTTTTCAGGTATTTAAGCCATTCAAATTGCAGAGAATAGGGAATAGTTTTGACCTCTCTGATTCGCTGATATTGCGGACTAGAGACAAGTTTACTTAAAAATGGCGCTGATGCGAGCACCATCTGCTGAATGGCTTAAATGGAACAGAGCATAGTTCTAAACAATAGCACACAATGAATTAGAAATAAAATCATTTACCTAATACTATGTTAAAACAAGTTTAGTGAATTAGGCGTAGAATTTAATGATCTACAAGTTTTATTTGAAACATTTTTGTCTAAAATTAATTGGGAACGGAAAGGAAAACTGATTTCCAATATCTATTGCCTATGACCCTGTACCTATGTATATTTCTATCAAGAATGGGGTAATTTAATGAAAATATGTTCCTCTGATTATATTCTTTAGGGTTTTTTCTAAAGATTTTTGATTACAACAAAGAAAAGCTTGATTAAAACAAAGTAAATATGATTACAATAATGAAAAAGTTTAAATAATAATTACGTAAAAAAATTGTTTATAATATTACTGTCACGGTATAATGTAAAAATTAAAATCATAACTGCCGCAGATGTAAGTTTGAAATCCGAGCTCGTAGAGCGAGGATTTTAAGACATCTAAGGCTTGTTATGATTCATAACATCGTTGCCATCAACTACAATAAAGATGTTTTCATTTTCCTCGTTTTAAACAAAAGTGCAAACATCTGTCAAAGATTCAAGACGTTTAAAATTATTTTCAAGACAAGGATAAAGAAAACACCTTTATTGTAGTGTTGATGACAACAATTTAATAGTTGATTACAACAATTTGACGAAAGCGAAATTTAAGATTTCTTTAAGTAGTGACAGATTATTCGTAAAAATATTATTATTGTTTTCGACTACTTTTACGGTTCCGGAAATTGTAAAATTATAAACATTAGCATATTCGGATGCAGTATTTTTTCCTGTAGCAAAAACCTAAATATAATTTCGCTCTAAAATAATTAGGGGAGCAAATAACTGCACATTAAGATTTTACCATTGAAACCCCTATGCTGCGTCGTTCAAGTCACAACCCTGTATATACACAGACATTACCGTGAAAATAGTAAAAACGTTGTGGGAACCCTAATTCGTGCTTATTCACTGGAAACTCACCATCGAATTTTTGGACCGATAACATTACCTCCCTTACCTACGGTAGACGGGAGGTAAAAATTATGTCATCCGTGGACAAGTGGTGCATTCAAATTGGAAACGATTCAACTATGAAACATGTCACTTTAACATCATTCACTTCCGCAGATATTTGCTATCCGCAATCAAATATAATTAGCATAATTGTTATAATTACTTCGCTTCAATTTTCCTCGCTACTGGCTGCACAATGGCTGCAGCGAACACAGCTCATATTGTTCAATATTATGGCCCTTTATTCAAGCGAACGTTGGAACACATTTTATTACTTCGGTGGCACATTTTTTATCGACAAATAAAAATAAAGGGACGAAATGAATTTTTGCTTTGAATGGTAAATTACGCGGAAAATGTTTAGTTAATGAAAAGTTTTATTAAAATTTATTTTTACGCTTTTTGAATATATATCCTATAGTAGTTTTTCGCGGAAAACGTTCAGATAAAATGTTTTATTTTAGTTTTTCATTATTTTTATTAATAGGGTATTCTAATAATTTTTTATTTTCTGAAATTTTCTCATATTTGTATTACAAAATTTTAAGTTCTTTTTTATTTGAGTAAGATATGATTTTTACCACCCGCTACCCTTAGTATGGGAGGTATAGGGATCGTACTAAAATCGCATATCCAGATTTTGGTAAATGACCACGTTTTAAGGTCCCTAGATTCAAATTTTAACATTTTCACGATGATGTCTGTGTGTATGTGTGTGTGGATCCTCCACTCTAACTCAAATACTATCGTTCAGAAAATTTTGAAACCTTGTATTTCGAACTTTTTCTTTAATGGAAAGAGCCCATTAGATTTTGGTGAAAATCGGATAACCGGAAATGGCACTTTATTAGAAGCTCAAAATAGGATTTCTCAGAAAAATATCACTATCAAAAAACTAATTTCAAAATAATATTAGAAAAGGAATTCAATACAGTTTCCACCATAAGTAAATATGTAGGTATGTATTTAGATTAATAAAAATTAACGATTCACAAAAATGTTTAAGCTAATCCTCATTTTTGGATTAGTAAATTCTATTCTATCCCGGTATTAAAAATTTAATCTTCATTTTATTATAGCTCCGGTGGCTCAATGGTTAGAGCAACGCTTCATGTCATGAGTGCCCTCGGGGCTCTGGGTTCGAATCCCACTAAGGCATGGATGTGTGTGAATGTGAACCCACTCTGCAATTGGGATTTAATCCTGTTGAGGGGTTAAAAAAAGGTAGCTACTTGGGATTAGACTATATTTTGGTAAATGAGCTTGTTTTAAGGTTTCTGGAATCCAATTTTAACATTTTCACGATGATGTCTGTGTGTATGTGTATGTGTGTGTGGATCCTCCACTCTAACTCATATACTATCATTCAGAAAATTTAGAAACCTTGTATTTCGACCTTTTTCTATTATGGAAAGAGCCCATTAGATTTTGGTGTAAATCGGATAACCGGAAATGGCACTTTACTAGAATCTCAAAATAGTTTTTCTTCGAAAAATACCTTTAGTGTTATTTTCTCGAGATTAATGTTATTATAATAATTAAAGATTATTAAATTTATTATAGATTTGCATAAATACTTTTTCTATATATTTTATGGCTAAATTTATAAAATTATATATAATTTAAACCCCCAGAGTCTACGCTTTAAACAAACAAAACGCAGTTATTCAAATGTATGTAACTGACAGATATATGTCACTATCAAAGAACTAATCATTTCAGAGTAATATGTATTAATAACGTTGTAAAAAGAAAGAAGTAAATAGAACAATAGAAAAGGAATTCAATACAGGTTCCAGCATAAATAAATATGTAGGTATGTATTTATATTAATAAAAATTAACGATTCACAAAAATATTTAAGCTAATCATCATTTATGGATTAGTGAATTCTATTCTATTCCAGTATTTAAAATTTAATCATTTTATTATAGCTCCGGTGGCTCAATGGTTAGAGCAATGCCTCATGTCATGAGTGCCCTCGGGGCTCTGGGTTCGAATCCCACTAAGTGAATGTGAACTCACTCTGTAATTCGGATTTAATCCTGTTGAGGGGTTTAAAAAAAGGTAGTTACTTGGTTTAGATTAGATAATATTTGGAGAAATGAACTATCAAAATTAGTGTAAAATTCGCTTATCCAAAAATAAGGATCAACTTATGCTCTGTTCCATTTAAGCCATTCAGTAGATGGCAACAGCGCAAATCCGAAGTAGCTGAAATTTCATTGGGTAAACTTGTCTCTAGTCTCTAATTTCAGCCAATCAGAGAGGTCAAAACTATTCCCTATGCTCCGCAACACAGAATGCCTTAAATGGAACAAGGTATAATTTTTTTGTGACTCGGGCTGTAAATGGCGGGTGTATTGAGTTGGCCACACCGGATTTTTATTTTTATAAGATATTTACAACGGCAATTTAATTTTCTTAACTAAATTATTGATAATTCAGAACATCTATTTTTATAAAATCTTTTGCTTGGCAAATATTTTGTATGAGACTGTTATGATAGAACCACCTGAATAGATGATATTTTAGAACTTAGTGAACATTGGTCAGAAAAGATACTTGTCATAGTTCTAAGGTCGTTTTTGCTAGGACCCAAAGGTCCTTGGCGTTTGCGGACGAGTGTGAATTTCTCCGTGAATGTCTCTCCAATATCTTCCAAATATTATGAAAACATCAAGTCTAGTTAATTTTAACGTTTTATTTCATTTTTGTCTACAAGACCCACCAGTTTTTCCCTTGTTTCTATTTCTGCAACAACAAAAAACGGCAAAAAACATTTTGTCTATTTCCCGGGCAACCCGACCTCTCCCGGAGCTTTCCGAGGCGTCCCGACGCTGTCGCCGCTCCCTAACTTATATCCTGTGAGTTGTGGACGCTCAGCAGTTGTTCGCCGTCGTTGGTTGTTGTTGCACAGGCCGTTGGAGGCGCTGTCGTCGACCACGACCTGCAGGTGATCGCATCACGTTAGCCATGATAAATCTTTTGCAACTGAAAATAAAACAATAAATGTCAATTGATGTTAGATGTAAAATGGTGTCTTGATTCGTGTTTCGTGTTTTTCAAATTTTTAAACAAGGTAAGGGACGCAAAAACTGTAATATTGTTGTTGTATATTTTTTTTCAAATATATCTATGTGTTTATCCAACACTGATTCTTAATATATTTGTTACTATGGTTATTTGAAATATCTAATGTACAACGTTAGTCACGCCGTGAGAGAATATTTTAGAAGTCACGGAGAAAATATTACTAATTTTAATGTTTTTTACTTCCTTGTACAAAGTAAAGGAAGTATTGTATTCGCGAAAATTTCGGTTTTCAGATTTCAACGGAAATATCCATTTTGACTATCTTTGAATCCATTCTGACTAATTTCGTCGTGATGTCTGTACGTACGTACGTATCTCGCATAATTCAAAAACGGTAAGCCGTAGAAACTTGAAATTTTGTATTTAGGACTTCTATAACATCTAGTTGTGCATCTCCCTTTTTGGTCATTACATAATTTCCAGAAATGGTACTTTATTTGAAGCCTATATTACATATAATGAAAAACTATATTAAAATGTAATCCAAAATTTTTCAAATTTGATATATAAGACTTTTATATCAATTGGAATAACATAGTAGATTTTAGTTGAAACAGGCTAACCGGAAGTGATATATTACCTGAAGTTGTTAACAGTTTTTCTTGAATAAATTGGTTTCATTTTGATTTTAGAAATAAATGCTTCATATAAAAGTTTTAGGGCCAGTTTTATAAAGAAATTTAATCTTCACTTAAAATTTAGTTGTCAAGTAAATTTAATGAAATGAACAAATTCGAATCAATTTCCATGTTCTTATGACATTTAAATCATTGCTGTCAAAAAATCGTGTTGCATTTTTTCTTTTCATTAAATTTAGTATGGAAGTAAATTTTAAGTGAAGATTCAATTTCTTTATAAAACCGGTCCATAGAGAATTAAATTTTGCGTCTAGCACATTTAGGACCGGTTTGGTATGATAAAGAGAACTGAAAAAAGTCATAATCTAAAATAAATTCTGTACGATTTATTAAGTTGTAAAAGTTGTGTGACTGTAATGCCGACCAATTACAAACCAACTTATTAAAATCTAGTTGTTCTAAAAAACAATATTTGTTGGTTGTTGGGTGTCATAAATGACGCGCAATTTGCAATAAGTGGCGTAGCACTTAGATATTTAGAATAGCCTGTTGCTTTCTCTAATCAAAAATACTCCGAAGTGCATTTGGTTTACAGAGAAGTGCGCCAAAACAGTCTTATCCATGTGTTCAAATTCAAATAAATAATTGTTTTTACACGATCGGGTTATTTTTTATGTTTACTGATAGTGTTTCCAAGACAGTAGGTCTTATTTACAAATTATTGAACGGTAAGTGACGTGAATCACGTCGGTAAGTGATGTGCTTCTCTTACCGTTCAGGAGGCGAGACGGTAAATAAATAAAAACAAAAATCAAAGCTTACTTCAAAAATGACAAATACATTTTTTAATATGTCAAAATAATTTTCAAATTTTATTTTTCTTTTAAATTTTGTGGGTCGATCGTGCAAAAAATAGTATAAGCATCATGAACGTTAAGAAATTACCGATCTCAGATAAAATTGGGACCTTCGCTTCGCTCAGTCTCCAAACATTGTCTTCGATCGGTAAACTGTCCTTACCGTTCTTAATACTTAATATACTATATTGGTCCATCTTGAAATTCTTTTTCAATTGTCAGAAGCACATTAGAAAATAAATCATTGCAGCTTACATTACATTGCAATCTTATTTATTAAGTGGTAACGTATGACACGTTACATAACACCCTGTATATTATATATGTCATTTTTGGTGTACTTCAAAAAATTGTAAATAACAATTTTTTTAAATAAATAAATATATCATCACGGCATATTACCCATTGCTGGGTGTGCCAATCTGCTTTGTATACGCAGATATCGGTAACGATGATGACATATTTGTACCGTGCGGGCGTTTACCAGGCGTCACCTCACGGGCACTCATTGCTGGCGTGGAGAGTGCACCACAGGGGTCAATAAAATTTTATAAAATATAATAATATATTATCACGGCATATTACCCATTGCTGGGTGTGCCAGTCTGTCAAATTTGGAACTCTTTTTGAAAAAAAATACTAGCGCTTATAAACAATAATTACAACAAAAGTTGTCAATACTTTGATCGTTTTGAAATTATTTCACATTTTAGTGAATAAGCACGTTTAAAGGTCCATAGAATCAGATTTATAGTCCTTAAAATAAGGGAGTTATGACGATTTTTCGAAAAACAAAAGAAGTCTAATAACTTTGAACTGGGGCACCAAATCAAAAATTGGATCTAAGAAAAGTTGTTTGTTTTAATGAGTTCTAACTACCATTTTCGTGTGTGATGTTTCACTATTTTACTTTTATCAGTTTTCAAATTAGAATGCAAAGAAAAATATACAGTGTAGGACTGTATGGTAATTTTTGGAGAGATTTTTGGAGACTTACGTGTTCAGACCATTGACAGATCCGCCATCTTTATCACCAATGGGAATGGAAAATGGATAGTCCGTGGGCGGGGCGCTGTAGAATTATAGGCGCGTTTTTATAAACGGGTAAAATTATACAACCGGAAATGGTACTTTATTTAAATCCCATAACAGTTTTTAATGAAAAAATATATTAAAATATTATCTAAAACTTTTCAATTTTAGTATTTAAGACTTTTATATCAATGAAAATAACATATTAGATTTTGGCTAAAATTGATAAATCGGAAGTGATACTTTATTTGAATCTCTGAACAGATTTTCATAAAAAATAAATTGATACAATCCAAAAATTTTCAAATTTGGTATTTAAGACTTTTATATTAATGAGAACGACATATTATATGTTTTCTAAAATTGATAAATTTGAAGTACTACTTTACAGGAAGCTATAAACGGAGTTTCTTGAACAAATATATTAGAACATGATCCAAAACTTCTCAAATTTGGTATTGGAGATTGGATGTATGTATGTTTTTTCGAATTTTTTGTTTAAAATTGTTTAAAAAAGTTGTAGTTTGACTATTGACATTCTTTCGTGGGGCAACCTGTATGCATACATTAATAAAAACTGTAAAATAAAATAAAATTTTTGTTTCATTTTCCATATTTGGTAAAACAATAATAAACTTATTTTTGAAGTATATTAAATATTGAAACATCAATAAATTTTCGAAATATGAACTATTCAACTGTTTATAATAATTTATGGTTATGGCAGTTGTTTAAACAAACATTTAGGTAATAAAACTGTAAATGACATTAAAATCAACTCTTGCGGTCTCTTGAGTAAATAATTTTTATTTTCTTAAGTGAAATCTGGTGAATAATATTACATTTGCAATTTCTAAAAATACATTTTTCTTCGATAAATTGCAAGAAAATGTTTTATTTTTTATTGATATATGTATTTTATATTAACCACATGGCTTGGATGAAAATAAAATGTTTATATTGTTGCTAAGTAATAAATAAACAAATGCATTAATAAGTTATTGATATGTTGATTAAAATACAACATTAAATATTTACAAAAATCATAATAGGCTGTTACGTAAGCAATGTGCCATTGTTCATGCGTTCATAGTATGATAATAGTATATTAAAGAACGTGTTTTATGTTTTTTTCGCGTCAAAATTTAGAAAACGAGCGTTAGCGAGTTTTCTAATTGACAAGTGCGAAAGAAAGTCTTATAAAATGAGTTCTTTATACTATTTTTTATATTTTGCGCCTTCTACAATAACATTTACTCAATTTGTGTTTATATTTGCAACCATTTGTACATTTTCATGTAAATAATCTTCCCTAAATAAAAACAATAGAAATAAATAAATAAATAAATCTCGGACACGAAAAGAGATATCGACCTGTGGTTTTAAAATCTTAAATCTACACTCTTCAAACTACTTAAATACATATTTTCAGAATTTTTAATTTTTAAAAAAATTTCACCCTTTTTTAAACCACACCATCCTCATACCCAAAAATGGGTGTGCGGTACACATTCAACGACTTCACCAGTAAATTTCTCGTACCAAAAAACATAAGTATACCAATTTTCATCGAAATATTCCAACGGATACATTAATTATTAAACATTCCTTAAAATTGTCAAAAACTTAAAAAATTG
The DNA here is from genome assembly GCA_963082715.1 of Harpalus rubripes. Lineage (NCBI taxonomy): Eukaryota > Metazoa > Arthropoda > Insecta > Coleoptera > Carabidae > Harpalus > Harpalus rubripes. Next base: position 3,158,163 of record OY720450.1, read on the forward strand.
CAAATTGGTATGCTTATGTAATTTTGCTCGTAGAATCTAATGGTGATATCACCAGCGGTGCAAAATTGACCATTTTTGAGATATGACTCAAAAATGGGCATTTTTGAGTAAAGTTTTGAGGATGAATATCTCGGACTCGAAAAGAGATATCGACCTGTGGTTTTAAAATCTTAAATCTACACCCTTCAAACTACTTAAAGACAAATTTTCAAAATTTTTAATTTTTTAAAAATTTCCACCTTTTTTATATCACACCATCCTCATACCCAAAAATGGGTGTGCAGTACACCTTTGACGACCTCACCGGTAAATTCCTCGTACCAAAAAACATAAGTATACCAATTTTTATCAAAATATTCCAACGGATACATTAATTATTAAACATTCCTTAAAATTGCCAAAAACTGAAAAAATCGCAAGGGGTACACCTTAGATTTTTTGCGATTTTTGGTCATTTTCAGACTTTTACTTCTGGAGATTGTAATAGTTGTTCAAAAATTATGAAAATTGGTATGGTTATGTAATTTTGCTCGTAGAATCTAATGGTGATATCGCCAGCGGTGTATAATTGACCATTTTTGGGATATGACCCAAAAATGGGCATTTTTGAGCAAAGATTTGAGGCCGAATATCTCGGACACGAAAAGAGATATCGACCTGCGGTTTTAAAATCTTAAATCTACACCCTTCAAACTACTTAAATAAAAATTTTCAGAATTTTTAATTTTTTAAAAATTTCCATCCTTTTTTAAACCACACCATCCTCATACCCAAAAATGGGTGTGTGTTACACCTTCAACGACCTCACCAGTAAATTCCTCGTACCAAAAAACATAAGTATACCAATTTTCATCAAAATATTCCAACGGATACATTAATTATTAAACATTCCTTAAAATTGTCAAAAACTGAAAAAGTCGCACCTTAGATTTTTTGCGATTTTTGGTCATTTTCAGACTTTTACTTCTGGAGATTGTAATAGTTGTTCAAAAATTATGAAAATTGGTATACTTATGTAATTTTGCTCGTAGAATCTAATGGTGATATCGCCAGCGGTGTATAATTGATCATTTTTGGGATATGACCCAAAAATGGGCATTTTTGAGCAAAGTTTTGAGGCCGAATATCTCCGACACGAAAAGAGATATCGACCTGTGGTTTTAAAATCTTAAATCTACACCCTTCAAACTACTTAAATACAAATTTTCAGAATTTTTAATTTTTTAAAAATTTCCTCCCTTTTTTAAACCACACCATCCTCATACCCAAAAATGGGTGTGCGGTACACCTTCAACGACCTCACCAGATAATTTCTCGTACCAAAAAATATAAGTATACCAATTTTCATCAAAATATTCCAACGGATACATTAATTATTAAACATTCCTTAAAATTGTCAAAAACTGAAAAAATCGCAAGGGGTACACCTTAGATTTTTTGCGATTTTTGGTCATTTTCAGACTTTTCCTTCTGGAGATTGTAATAGTTGTTCAAAAATTATGAAAATTGGTATGCTTATGTAATTTTGCTCGTAGAATCTAATGGTGATATCGCCAGCGGTGTATAATTGACCATTTTTGGGATACGACCCACAAATGGGCATTTTTGAGCAAAGTTTTGAGGCCGAATATCTCGGACACGAAAAGAGATATCGACCTGTGGTTTTAAAATCTTAAATCTACACCCTTCAAACTACTTAAATACAACTTTTCAGAATTTTTAATTTTTTAAAAATTTCCACCCTTTTTTAAACCACACCATCCTCATACCCAAAAATGGGTGTGCGGTACACCTTCAACGACTGCACCAGTAAATTTCTCGTACCAAAAAATATAAGTATACCAATTTTCATCAAAATATTCCAAAGGATACATTAATTATCAAACATTCCTTAAAATTGTCCCTAAATAAAAAAAATAATAATTTCGACATTATATTATTAAAATGAATTGTCAGTTAACTAAAAATAAATTAGGTAAAAATGGGTTAAAGAAACGTCATCTAGTACCAACCGTCTAAAACAAAAAATTGCGTATCGAAATGTAGGTCATTACGATAGGCAATTGCGTATCGTAATGACTTCATTATGAACGCAAAATATTCTCCACAATCTGTCAAACTGTTAAAGATGAGGAACTATAAAGCCGACCAATTATGAACTAGTTTCATAATAAATTAAAATCTAAATAATAGCAATAACAATAATAGGGAATTCCGCCATTTTTACCTCCCGCTACCCTTGGTAAGGGAGGTATAGGGATCGTCCTGAAAAGCGCATATCGAGATTTTGGTAAATGAACACGTTTTAAGGTCCCCAGAATCCAATTTTAACATTTTCACGATGATGTCTGTGTGTATGTGTGTATGTATGTATGTGTGGATCCTCCTCTCTATCTCAAGTAGTATCATTCAGAAAATTTTGAAACCGTGTATTGCGAACTTTTTCTGTAATGGAAGAAGCTCAAAATAGTTTTTCTTCGAAAAATACCTTTAAATGTTATTTTTTCGAGATTAATATTATTATAAAAATTAAAGATTGTTAAATTTTCTATGGATTTGCATTAATACTTTTTCTATATATTTTATGGATAAATTTATAAAATTATCTATAATTTAAATCCCAGAGCCTACGCTTTAAACAAACAAAACGTAGTTATTCAAATATATGTAACTGACAGATAAATGTCACTATCAAAGAACTAATCATTTCAAAGTAAATTAGTAACTTTTTAAAAAGAAAGTAAATAGAACAATAGAAAAGGAATTCAATACAGTTTCCAGCACAAGTATAATATGTAGGTATGTATTTAGATTAATAAAAATTAACGATTCACAAAAATGTTTAAGCTAAGCTAATCCTCATTTTTGGATTAGTGAATTCTATTCTATCCCGGTATTTAAAATTTAATCTTCATATCTCAGGTGGCTCAATGTCATGAGTGCCCTCAGGGCTCTGGGTTCGAATCCCACTAAGGCATGGATGTGTGTGAATGTGAACCCACTCTGTAACTGGGATTTAATCCGGTTGAAGGGTTTAAAAAAGGTAGTTACTTGGATTAGATTAGACTATATTTTAAGAAATAAACTTTCAAAATTAGAATAATCCAAAAATAAGGATTAACTTAATCTTTTTTGTGACTAGGGTTGTAAATGGCGGAAGGTATTGTGTTGGCCACACCAGATTTTTTAAATATAATTTCATCTGAATGTACAAGTAAAACTAAGACTGTTGGTGAAAATCTGGTGAAAAATTCCCATTAATAAGCGAGTTATAGTCCTCCGAAATTTGAAAATATAGATGTGACGTCACGAATATAAGTTTTTATATCAAACTATTTTCTTCGTGGACCTAAATGTTCTTGAAATATATGCTATTTCTAAATTATATTTATAAAAAATAAATGAATAATATTATATTATGCAAGTCTACATGATTTACAATTGGAAATGTATTCAAATTATTATGTTTAATGCAAAATATTTATATTCAAATAAAAACTGTTTGAGAATTGCACTAGACTGGACTGATAGCCACACCTCCTCTATTTGAATTTCTCTATTTCGCCAATCAAAATAATATATATTGATTTCATATGAGTGACTAGCTGCTATAACAAAAATCCCCTTATTTCCGAAGTATTTCAATTATGTCGTTTTATTTCTTTATTAATATTTATTATTAAGCATGTACTCTCAATATTTTTTCCTAATTTCTCTTAAATCAATTGCGCTGTAGTCCCCTATTGATGATTTTCATAATTGACGTTAAATGTGCAATAAGTTTTGTAGTACTTGGATATTTAGGAATACCTGATACTTTCGATCAAGAATATATTGACATGCATTTGGTTTACGGAGAAGTGCACCAAAACACTCACCATTAATAAAAAGTGACTTATTCGTGTTCCAAATCTGACTTTTAACTTTAAAAAATACCGTGATTTTTCAATAATTCTTTATTCAAATAAATAATTGCAACAAACACATAAATAAATATAAATAAATAAATATATCATCACGGCTTATTACCCATTGCTGGGTGTGCCAATCTGCTTGTACACAGATATCGGTAATCATGAAATATTTACACCGTACGGGCGCTTACGAGGCGTCACCTCACGGGCACTCATTGCTGGCGTGGAGAGTGCACCACAGGGGTCAATTTTGTGCAATTTAAAATTGGAAATATTTGGCGTCGGTCGGGATCGAACCCGGTGTCCCAGATTCGCGACCTGACACTCAGCCACGCGGCCACCAGCACATTACATAAGAAATTATTGCAGATTACGATATTTTACATTGCAACCTTGTTCATTAAGTGGTAACGTATGGCACATTAGTTACATAACACCCTGTATATTCAAAATTAATTTATGAATAAATAAAATAAGAATATTGTTATGCCTGAAAGAATATTTAATGTAATGTTTATTAAATATTAAATATTTTTTGAAGAATGTAAATTTATTAAAATACCTTTTTCCTCAGCAGTGAATTTTAATAATTAAGTAATGCTTTTAAGTTAATATGGTGATAACTTTTTTAAAAAATGTGAAACAAAATTTTAAATTACGCAGCGATAAAATATTATTTACAAAAATTATCGCTTTCCTTTTATCTCCTGCAGTAATTTTGGAGTAACATATGTCACATGTTTTCGGAAAATCTCTGGTTAAAATAACTATGCTCTTTTCCATTTAACCATTCAGCAGATGGCGTGCACATCAGCGCCAATTTTAACTATACTGCATTTCAGATAAGAATAGACTTAGGAGTAGGTAAGGGCATACGATTCCAGCTTTCTGATTGGTCTAAACGCAAACCAAGTTTACAATAGCAATATGTAAAGTAGGTATAGGTATATTATTTATTCCATTTTGAATCTATTTAACAACTTTAAATATAATTTTTAATTACCTACATTTTTACCTTCCGTCACCTTTAGGTAAGGAAGGTATTGTCTTTGGTCAAAAAATTTGGTGTTGAGTTTTTAATGAATAAGCACGTTTTAAGGTCCCTAGAATACGATTTTACTATTTTTACGATGATGTCTGTCTGTGTGTGTGTGTGTGTGTGTGTGTGTGTGTGTGTGTGTGTGTGTGTGTGTGTGTGTGTGTGTGTGTGTGTGTGTGTGTGTGTGTGTGTGTGTGTGTGTGTGTGTGTGTGTGTGTGTGTGTGTGTGTGTGTGTGTGTGTGTGTGTGTGTGTGTGTGTGTGTGTGTGTGTGTGTGTGTGTGTGTGTGTGTGTGTGTGTGTGTGTGTGTGTGTGTGTGTGTGTGTGTGTGTGTGTGTGTGTGTGTGTGTGTGTGTGTGTGTGTGTGTGTGTGTGTGTGTGTGTGTGTGTGTGTGTGTGTGTGTGTGTGTGTGTGTGTGTGTGTGTGTGTGTGTGTGTGTGTGTGTGTGTGTGTGTGTGTGTGTGTGTGTGTGTGTGTGTGTGTGTGTGTGTGTGTGTGTGTGTGTGTGTGTGTGTGTGTGTGTGTGTGTGTGTGTGTGTGTGTGTGTGTGTGTGTGTGTGTGTGTGTGTGTGTGTGTGTGTGTGTGTGTGTGTGTGTGTGTGTGTGTGTGTGTGTGTGTGTGTGTGTGTGTGTGTGTGTGTGTGTGTGTGTGTGTGTGTGTGTGTGTGTGTGTGTGTGTGTGTGTGTGTGTGTGTGTGTGTGTGTGTGTGTGTGTGTGTGTGTGTGTGTGTGTGTGTGTGTGTGTGTGTGTGTGTGTGTGTGTGTGTGTGTGTGTGTGTGTGTGTGTGTGTGTGTGTGTGTGTGTGTGTGTGTGTGTGTGTGTGTGTGTGTGTGTGTGTGTGTGTGTGTGTGTGTGTGTGTGTGTGTGTGTGTGTGTGTGTGTGTGTGTGTGTGTGTGTGTGTGTGTGTGTGTGTGTGTGTGTGTGTGTGTGTGTGTGTGTGTGTGTGTGTGTGTGTGTGTGTGTGTGTGTGTGTGTGTGTGTGTGTGTGTGTGTGTGTGTGTGTGTGTGTGTGTGTGTGTGTGTGTGTGTGTGTGTGTGTGTGTGTGTGTGTGTGTGTGTGTGTGTGTGTGTGTGTGTGTGTGTGTGTGTGTGTGTGTGTGTGTGTGTGTGTGTGTGTGTGTGTGTGTGTGTGTGTGTGTGTGTGTGTGTGTGTGTGTGTGTGTGTGTGTGTGTGTGTGTGTGTGTGTGTGTGTGTGTGTGTGTGTGTGTGTGTGTGTGTGTGTGTGTGTGTGTGTGTGTGTGTGTGTGTGTGTGTGTGTGTGTGTGTGTGTGTGTGTGTGTGTGTGTGTGTGTGTGTGTGTGTGTGTGTGTGTGTGTGTGTGTGTGTGTGTGTGTGTGTGTGTGTGTGTGTGTGTGTGTGTGTGTGTGTGTGTGTGTGTGTGTGTGTGTGTGTGTGTGTGTGTGTGTGTGTGTGTGTGTGTGTGTGTGTGTGTGTGTGTGTGTGTGTGTGTGTGTGTGTGTGTGTGTGTGTGTGTGTGTGTGTGTGTGTGTGTGTGTGTGTGTGTGTGTGTGTGTGTGTGTGTGTGTGTGTGTGTGTGTGTGTGTGTGTGTGTGTGTGTGTGTGTGTGTGTGTGTGTGTGTGTGTGTGTGTGTGTGTGTGTGTGTGTGTGTGTGTGTGTGTGTGTGTGTGTGTGTGCGTGCGTGCGTGCGTGCGTGCGTGCGTGCGTGCGTGCGTGCGTGCGTGCGTGCGTGCGTGCGTGCGTGCGTGCGTGCGTGCGTGCGTGCGTGCGTGCGTGCGTGCGTGCGTGCGTGCGTGCGTGCGTGCGTGCGTGCGTGCGTGCGTGCGTGCGTGCGTGCGTGCGTGCGTGCGTGCGTGCGTGCGTGCGTGCGTGCGTGCGTGCGTGCGTGCGTGCGTGCGTGCGTGCGTGCGTGCGTGCGTGCGTGCGTGCGTGCGTGCGTGCGTGCGTGCGTGCGTGCGTGCGTGCGTGCGTGCGTGCGTGCGTGCGTGCGTGCGTGCGTGCGTGCGTGCGTGCGTGCGTGCGTGCGTGCGTGTGTGTGTGTGTGTGTGTGTGTGTAACAAAATTTTCGTCTGCGATAACTCTAATACTACAATTCCAAAAATTATAATTCTTTCGTATTCCTCTTCGTTGCATCCATATGAAGAGCTGATTAGATTTTGGTTATAATTGGTCAACCGGTAGTACCCTAATTTGAAGATTTTAACATTTTTTCTTGAAAAAACCATGTTAAATATCATTTTTTCACATTTAACGTTATTATATATATTAAAGAACATTGTATTCTCTATACGATTTGACTGCATTTTATACTTCATATTAAATGGATATAGAGTTATAAAATTATAAAGAAATTAAATTTCATAAATTAGCCAGCTATGCTAGAAACAGCTACTATATTAAGAAAATTCTGATTGAAAGATGTCATTGTCAAGTGCAATTGACATAATCGTAGTATATTTGTGTTAGGATCTTTTTGCTCGAAATTTTCTATATGGAATTTATATAATACTCGTATACATACAACTGTCGAAAGGTAATGTACATACAAGAAATTTAGAATCTTTTGCAAGGAACTTTCTGTATGGATTTTATAGAAAATACAAACGCATTTACGAAAATTCTACCGATAGATACCGCATCTACTGGCTGTGTTCGAAAACGAGTGGTAAAAGTTACCGTATTCGAAAATTGTTCAATATCTACCAGATCCATCTATCGGATTCATGAAGAATCTAATCTCAAAAAAGGTAATGATACAAAGCGAAGCATGCGCGGTAAAAGTGGAAATGTGTTCAAAGTAGGACTCTGCTCAGTTTGTTAACTACTTCAAATTTCTAACCTGTTTCAAATTTTCAAATTTTTTCGTAGGTTATGGATCTACCCTGTTTACCACTTGCGTTCATAAAATATCGATTCCGGTAGCTATAACCTGATAAAAAGCTGTTTACCGGTAACAGTTCACCGGTAGAATTTTCGTAAATACCTCATATAATTGACGGAAGGTAATGTGCTGGCCACATCAGATTTTTTAAATATAATTGTAATTTCTAAGTATAATTTCAGTGCTGTGAATGAGCCTTAAGGAACTGTTTATTTACTAAATAATTTAAAATAATATAATTTTGACATTTTGAGATGTCAAGTATATCATACACGAAACAAAACTAATTCATAAGATTTATGTGTGTAAAACAGGCTGGCGCCGCAGCGCCACCAAGTCTGTTCTTATCTGAAATACAGTATAGTCGAAACTACATTGGGTAAACTTGGGTCTTGTCTCCAATTTCAGCCAATCTCAGAGGTCGAAACTATTCCCTATTCTCCGCAATACTGAATGGCTTAAATGAAACAAGGTATAACAATTAAGTAAGCAAAATTGAAACGAAATGAACTGTCAAATGATAGATAGATTTATTATTGCTGTCACAGATTAGAAATTGATTGCTGTTGTTGTTAACAAAACGATATAATATTTTAACTTAATTGAAAATTAAAATTTGTTAGTAAATCAAAGATGAAGCAATTAGAATGAAGGAAACCATCAGGCCAGGATTACCCATAAGCAGGCCCGGATTAGCATTTTTTTGCTCCCTAGGCCAAAATTCATGACTGCACCCCCCTCCCCCTCTCAATATGTACCGAGTTTTAATAATGCTTGATTTCATTAAATACTTGTTCTATATCGGTGCCTTTATGAGTCTATAAACGCACTGAAAACATGTTAAGAAGATCTATAAACGTAGGGTTTTTGGAGCTTTTCGTTTTCTAGAGGTGGTATGACTTACTGCTTTTAAAACTGATACATAAATGACATATCAACATCAAATTACCGTCAGTCAACAAAGTATTTTCATACCTGAAGTTCAATTTGTTAGCGGGAAGTGCTACCAACGTAAATGATTTTACAAGTCGCATTTATTACAAATCTAATAGAATTATAACATTACCCCAATAGAAAAAATTATATAAAACATGCTTCATAAGAACTGTGATCGCACTCGTCCTTTATAAAACTCACCGCGAAGCGCCTCGTTTTCCAAAGTTGGACTCGTGGGTTAACAGATTGCCTTATGAAATTTGTTTTTTAATATATCTACTATTTTATCAGTCATCAAAGATACATTTACAATCTTTTTATAACTAGCTAAAGATTACAACTTTTATTTTGCTTCTCTATCTCTCAAATGAAACGCATGTAAACAATAATTTTGGACCATTGTATTTGCTAAGATTCGTAAGTAGACACCCGGTATAGAAATATTAGAATTATTTAAAATCTTCGACAACTGTCATAGCTCAACAGGATTTACCAATCACTCTACTATACTGATTTTGTATAATTCAAACAAATGTGACTGTTTACGTCGTATAGTAGAGGTGGTGCCAAATATCATGAGCTATGAAATGCGCAGATCAAGAAGAGAGACAGCTAGAGAGAGGTCAGACAATAAGGGAGAGAGAAAGAGAAAGATAGAGTTTTGCTTTCTGCGCAACAGCTCTTAAGATTTGGCACGGCTACAACTGCAGGCACTTCTCTCTTTCCGTTTTCCCATTTATCCAACTACTCGATGTGCACCCCCTCCGTGCCTGCGCCCTAGGCCAGGGCCTAGGTTGGCCTTATGGGTAATCCGGGCCTGCCCATAAGGCCAACCTAGGCCATGGCCTAGAGCGCAGGCAAGGAGGGGGCGCACATCGAGTAGTTGGATAAATGGGAAAACGGAAAGAGAGAAGTGCCTGCAGTTATAGCTGTGCCAAATCTCAAGAGCTGATGCGCAGAAAGCAAAACTTTATCTTTCTCTTTATCTCTCCCCTAATGTCTGACCTTTCTCTAGCTGTCTCTCTTCTTGATCTGCGCATTTCATAGCTCATCACATTTGGCACAAACTCTACTAGACGACGTATACAGTCACATTTGCTTTAATTATACAAAATCAGTATAGTAGAGTGATTGGTAAATCCTGTTGAGCTATGACAGTTGTCTACTTATGAATCTTAGCAAATACAATGGTAAAATTTTCATGACTGTAATTTCTGCCCTATGAATTTTAGAATAAAAGTATAAATACGAAAACTGTTCAAAATTAAAAACTGCATCTAATAAGTCCAAAATTATTGTTTACATGCGTTTCATTTGAGAGATAAAGAAGCAAAATAAAAGTTCTAATCTTTAATTAGTTATAAAAAATAGTAAATGTATCTTTGATGACAGATAATAGTAAGTATATTGAAAAACAAATTTCAAAGGCAATCTGTTAACCACGAGTCCAACTTTGGAAAACTAGTCGCTTCGCGGTGAGTTTTATAAAGGACGAGTGCGATCACAGTTCTTACGAAACATGTTTTTATATAACTTTTTCTATTGGAGTAATGTTATAATTCTATTAGATTTTTAATAACTGCGACTTGTAAAATCACTTACGTTGGTAGCACTTCCCGCTAACAAATTAAACTTCAGGGATAAAAATTCTTTGTTGACTGACAGCAGTTTGGCGTTGATATGTCATTTATGTATCAGTTTTAAAAGCAGTAAGTCATACCACCTCTAGAAAACGAAAAGCTCCAAAAACAGTACGTTTACAGATCTTCTTAACATGTTTTCAGTGCGTTTCTAGATTCATAAAGGCACCGATATAGAACAAGAATTTTATGAAATCAAGCATTATTAAAACTCGGTACATATTGAGGGGGGGGTGCAGTCATGAATTTTGGCCTAGGGCGTAAAAAAATGCTAATCCGGGCCTGGAAACCTTAAATAAGTCAGAGAAATCAATGGCGTGAAGCTCAAGTGATAAAAATCGGTTAATCTATGTTAATTAACAATAAATAATTTGTAATAATAAGCAGGATCAATCCCTCAAACCGCAGAATCATAAATTCAAAAAAATGTGAACTCTATATTTTTTCTCTTCTCTCTATATTTTTCTTTTTGATTCACACTGTTCGTATACCTCCGTATTGCGAAGTTTACAAACAAGAATCGTGCTTTATGTACACTGGGTCCTTTGGGATGTCTGTTTGGTTAAGACCGACTTCCTACTTCTTCTATCTTTCTCTTATACATTTATACAGTCCGAGCGGTTCACACGGGTAACTACAAGGATGATGTGTGGTATTTACAAGTAATAAGTGTTTTATTGTGCGGTGTAAACGCTGAGAGGTAAAACGGAGAAGAAATGTTAATATAGGAAGAGAAAATGTTTTATGTGGATAAATAGTAATTTGAAAAATAAATAGTGCCGCAAATATATAAATAAAGAATGCGCGAATAAAATACTGTAGGTATAGGAAATTAAAAAATGTTATATATAAGAAGTTATTGAAGAAAATTAAACGTGGTTATACATATGAATTAAGTTCGTTACTTTTCAAAACAAACCCTCATGGTGAGTTGCATGAAACTATTTATCGGTTCGTTAGCAACTAACGGTTCGCTAAGTTTCGAAAACTCGTTGCATGAACGTCATATTATTTTAAAGATTCGCTAAACAGTCCTATAACTTATAGGCGACCATATACAAATACATAAATCTACTGTATGTCGAATTATTAGACAAGTTACTAGAAGTATTGATGCCTTGAGAAGAGATTTCATTTGTATGCCGTCAGATAGTAATGAAATTGCGCAATTAAGCAACAATTTTTTTCTATAAGAAATTTTCCAAATATTATTGGTGCTATTGATTATAGCTATATGAAAGTTCAAAGCCCGGGAGGTAATTTTGGGGAACTGTACAGAAACAGAAAAGGATACTTTTCTGTTAACGTGCAAGCGGTTGCGTCGTCTACTTTAAAAATTCTGGACGTTGTTGCTCGATGGCCGGGTTCGGTACACGATACCAGATTCTTGTTGAGAACTAAAACTTTATTTGTCGTGCCGTCAGTTTTCTTGTTCTCTATTACACTTAAAATTTTTTGAATAATATCCAACAAAACTTGTTTTTTCCTTTCGGTGAAATTTCGGCTCCTATTTCTCTTATCCATTTTAACAATAATTTTTTATCGAAAGACACGTTTATGACAATGACAGTTATTGTACTGATATTGTTGCTAGGTAAACAATTCATTACCTAAAGATTCCAATATTTTTTTCATGCAACCGTTTGAGTTTTAGCGGTTCGCTAACTTTGTTGGACCGGTAACTATAGAATCAATAAACTATTTATTGAACAGTTTTCTTGCAATCCAGCATATCTGTCGAAATCAAATTCACGAAACTTCGTTTAAAAATGAGCTGGAATAGTACATTAAAAACAAGTATCATAAGGCAATCTGTTAACGTATGAGTCCAAGTTTGGAAAACGAGCCACTAGGCCGCGTGCCTGAGTGTCTGGTCGCGAATCTGGGGAACCGGGTTCGATCCCGACCGACGTCAAATATTTCCAATTTTAAATGGCACAAAATTTACCCCTGTGGTGCACTCTCCACGCCAGCAATGATTGCCCGTGAGGTGACACCTGGTAAACGCCCGCACGGTACAAATATGTCATCATCATTACCAAAATCTGCGAGCAAAGCAGATTGGCACACCCAGTAATGGGTAATATGCCGTGATGATATATTTATTTATTTTATTTATTTATTTTTTATACTATTTTTTCTATTGAGGTAATTTTACAATTAGATTTTTTTTAAAAGGACTTGTCAAAAATATGACCTAGTGTTTTTTTGTCAGTTATGTTGGTAGCGCTTCCCGCTAACAATTGAAATTTCACATTTTGACAGTTTGTGCATCGTGTGATTCTGACTGATTGTTTACCTTAAACATTGTATCAAGCATTATATAATAATTAAAGAGGAAAACCAATACTTACAATGTACTCCACCGGTTTATTAATGAACCACCTGATTTGATATATCTTGTAATAAAGGTAAATTTATCAAATAACGAATCGGGATCGCTGTTTCATGTAGGTTATTATCATAAATAAAACTCTTTAAATAATGTAATACTTTAATGAATAATTTATTGATCTACACTTTTACATTCCACCATTTTGTCAACACATCTACTGCTAAGTTGCAGACATAAGAGTAACAGCTGTTCTTACATTCTTCAATACAAAACATATATTTCTATATGGCAGTTATGTCTAAATCATATTTAAAAAATTAATATTCGACTGTTCGCCTCGACGTATTTGCTTGCAAGTATTGTTTTGACAAAGTAAATTTGAGCGCATTGTTTCTTATTTCATAATTTTTTAGTTGAAAGATTTTAACTTCACAGATTCTTCCTTCTGAACTAACTCAGCTATAACTTTAAATTTCTCTTCTTTCTAGTCCTATCACATGGAGAAAAGATAAAAATTATTAATTAGAAGTAATATTTCAACATAAACAATTTACCATTTTGAGGTTATATGTAATTCATCTGTCATGACTACCACCTCTAGAATACGAAAGGCGCCAAAAACAGTACGTTTATAGATCTTCTAAACGTCGTGTTTTCAGTGATAAACAGTGCTTTTATGGACTCATACGAACACCGAAATAGAAAATAGTAAATTAGTCCGTTAAAGATATTCCATTGGCGCATCAATAATTGTTTGCTATGGGATAGTCGAAATGACTGAATTCGATAGAGATCTACAATTTCAGCTCAATTATTTTTTACAGATCAGCTAAAGTCACCCTACATTGTAATAAATATAGATTTTGATAGAGAACTTTGCAGATAATATAAAATACATAAACAGATTCCTCTGCAAACTTCTCTCTACGGCTATGCAAGTCTTCAAAAGGGATTATTGAAAGGTTTATTGAGGTTTTTCTATTGTTATAGTCAGAAAAATGACTCTTTCGGATCGTAATTATGACAGCTTTATAACATTGGATGCTAACCGGCCATTATTTGCGCCACTCTGTTGAAAAGAAGACATGCATTGATTGATTCTGAACTCCAGTTTTCATTTCCATATTATTTCAAACAATAGTAGCATTTATGTTAATATTTTCGCGCCGTCGCTTGTTTTCTTTTCCAGAGAGTGGCGCAAATAATGTACGATGTATAACGTACAAAACTTACATCCGCAAAACTCGGTGAGCTTAGGGGTTAGGCCGCGAATCTGTCAGTTCACCCTCGTAGCTTGCACTGAAAATCATATTTTTCTGTGAAATAATCTAGTCCGACTGAAACATCGTCGTCTAAACCTAAAATTTCATAAAACAGACGTCGGTGTAAATGTCAATATCACATTTAGCTGGAGAAGTGCGGATGCCCTCGAGGCTACGAACGAGACACCGCACAAAAATCCATTTTAAAGTTATCTTTCAGTCCAATACATCTCACACCTACAAAGTGCATCCATCTTTATCTATCTTATTCTACAAATCTGTCTTCCCTTTTCTTCAATGAAAAAGCTTCTACAATTTAACACTTCACTTGGTCTAGGTTAAATTTAATACCGCAAAAGTTTAGCTCAAATACTGTAGATTTCATTAAATAATTTTGTAGTATATCAAACTGTTTTTATACATTATTGTAGCATTTAGAACGATTCATTTATAAAATTATACAAATTTAAAGTTAAAAAAATCTGATGTGGCCAGCACATTACCTTCCGTCAGTTCTATGTATTTTGTACAAATTTCATACGGAAAGTTCCTTGCTAAATTAAATATTCTATTTCTTGTACATTGCCTTCCGGCAGTTGCATATATTTTATGCAAATTTCATACAGAAAATTATTTTGTGACGTTTTCTATATACAGTGTAATGTATCTGCAGAAATAAAAGATTTATTATTATTATTATTTCTTGTACATTACCTAAAAGCAGTTGTATGTATTTTATACAAATTCCATACAGAAAGCAAAAGATCCTATACCTATTTCCAGTAAAATTACAAGACAAACACACTATGTCAATTTCACTTGACACTGACATCTTTCTATCAAAATTTTGTTAATATAGTAGCTGTTTCCACAGCTATGGCTACTTTATGAAATTTAATTTCTTTATAATTTTTTAACTCTATATCCATTTAATATTAGGTATAAAATGCAATCAAATCGTATAGAAAATAAAATATTCTTTAATATTTATAATAACATTAAATGTGAAAAAATGATATTTAACATAGTTTTTTCAAGAAAAACTGTTAAAATATTCAAATGAGGGTACTTCCGGTTGTCCAATTCTAACCAAAATCTAATCAGCTCTTCGCATGGATGTAACGAAGAGAAATACGAAAGAATTATAATTTTTAGAATTGTAGTATGGAAGTTATCGTAGACGAAAATTTTGTTACACACACACACACGGACACACATACATACATACACACACACACACATACAGACATCATCGTAAAAATAGTAAAATCGTATTCTAGGGACCCTAAAACGTGCTTATTCATCAAAAACTCACTACCGAATTTTTTGACCAAAGACAATACCTTCCTTACCTAAAGGTGACGGAAGGTAAAAATAAATAAATTGATACAAAATGTGCACCAAAATTTATAGCTATTTTTCTTTTTGACAACCAAACGTTAAATTCGCAATACATATTTATTTATTGTATTACCGACATCATACACATGAAATAATCATTTATATAAGGATGTATTTTACTTATATCCAAATAACTTTTATCAAATTATAAATAATAACATACCTGATACACCTTTTCATATAATAATTGATTTAATCAATAAAAAAATTAACAAAAATATAAATACGGATGATATTCGGTCAATAATTTTCGTGATTCGGCAAGCTTCGTCACGAAATACTTGACCTCATATGGCATAAAGCTTCTGTTTACATTCTTGTTGCATAAATAACTATTACATACGTTAGCATATTAAAATTTATTTTCAATGTACAAATTTATTGTCACATTGTTATCAACACAAAGAATAGCAAACATGAGGAAATCATAGACGTTTTGAAAGAAAAAATCTGATATGGCCAACACAATACCTCTCGCCATTTAATTTTTATTAATTTAAATACATAGGTTGAAAACTATATTTAGTTCTTTTCCTTATAACTAAAGTTCAGTTTACTATTTCCTTTTCAAAACGTTACCACTATTAATTTGAAATGATTAGTATTTTGACAGTGACAGTTATCTGACAGTTACATACATTTAAGAGAAGGAGTTTTATTTCAATTGTTGGCTCCGGGATTTAAATTATATATTATTTTATAAATTTATCCATAATATATATATATATATATATATATATATATATATATATATATATATATATATATATATATATATATATACAGGGTGATTCATCGGTCTGTCCTCTCTTTATAACTCTTTTATTTTAAGTCAGATAGAAAAACTCTTCAAATATAATTTATATGATATAATAGACCGATGAATCACCCTGTATATATATATATATATATATATATATATATATATATATATATATATATATATATATATAAAACAATTAATGTAAACTTATAGAAAATTCAATAATCTTTAATTTGAGTGCCCGCACAGTACAAATATGTCATCATCATTACCGAAATCTGCGTACAAAGCAGATTGGCACACCCAGCAATGGGTAATATGCCATGATGATATATTTATTTATTTATTTATTTATTAAATTTTCATAATATAAATTGCGAAAAATAACATTTAAAGGTATTTTTCGAAGAAAATCTGTTTTGAGCTTCATATAAAGTGCCATTTCCGGTTATCTGATTTACACCAAAATTTAATGGCTCATTTTATATTAGAGAATAAGGTAGCAATACAAGGTTTCAATTTTTTTGAATGATAGTATTTGAGTTAGAGTAGAGGATCCATACATCATCGTGAAAATGTTAAAATTGGATCCTAAGGGCCTGAAAACGTGGTCATACCAAAATCTCGATATGCGATTTTTAGCACCATCTCCCTTACCAAAGGTAAATTATTAAACAAAATATTATAATGATTAAAATTATAAAAAAAAAATCGGTTCAAATGACTGGCCTGACCGGACATCCGGATTTCCCGGCACTAAAAATATTCCCAGTCCAGCCCTGTCCTACGGTTTTAGAAACTGAAACTTTGCACAATGTTATCTCATTTTTGTAAATAATATTCGTTTCATATGATTTTATTTTTTCGTTTAATAAAACTTTGATATGTTCGCTCATGTAATTTGCCAGTTTTGGTTCTGTAATCACATGTACGAGGCTGTAAACAACATTGAAGGGGTTGTTCATAAAAAGTTAATCTAAATTTTATCTCGCTTCTCGCATCTCGCGGTTCGGATATGCGTTAAACGACGCGCAGATTCATTCAACCTCGATTGAAAGGACATGTGTGGGTGGGTATAAATCTCAACTTAGCTAAAAAATATATCCATTTTTCTTCAGCATACAGATACACTCTGATTTCTATAATGTATAAACATGAGGGACGTGAAACGTGAAAGACCGAAAACTGAAAGAAAAAAATATGCTTTTAGTGCTTCAAAAAGATCTGTAATTAATTTTGTCGAAATTTAGAGCTGTACGAGGATACATTGAAAGGTTCACGGCCTAAAAAAGACAGGGTAGTTCTAGTCAGACAATTATTGGTTGTGAGGTTATGTACACTGTCAATAGTGTAAAATTAACGTGTGCATTGGCTTTTTTATAAATGAAAAAAAAACCTTTTGATTTAAGATATGGTCATGGTAAATTGGCGAATCAACGTTCGAGAAATGGCAGAAGCTGATATTTATTTATTTTATATATATATATATATATATATATATATATATATATATATATATATATATATATATATAAGGTGTAATCATACTTCGGGAAAAAAATGAACGGGCATATACTACTGACCAAAATGAGTATAAAAGGCTTCATCAACATGGGTCCGGTCTTCCACTGTTTCCGAGAAAGAGGCTATTAGAATCGGAGAAAATTGACAAAGATAGTGATTGAACAAAATTTTGTCTGTCAGTAAATAGAATATAAAAAAAACAATAAAATTTTGTATGAAACATTTTTCTCTATTTGTAATAGTACGGAAGTTATTTGAAAATCAAATATTGGCCAAGGTTGCCACAACAGTTATTTATTTATATATATATATATATATATATATATATATATATATATATATATATATATATATATATATATATATATATGTGATTTAGTTATTGTGGAAACTATTAAGATCCATTCCATATAACTATGGTTCTATTTACTATTTTCTTTTTAAAACGTTACTATTACTAATTTGAAATGATTAGTTCTTTGACAGTGACATTTATCTGTCAGTTACATACATTTGAGATATGAACTGTGTAAACAAGGAGTTTTGCTTATTTAAAGCGTAGGCTCCGGGATTATAATTATAGATATTTTACAAATTTATCCATAAAATATATAGAAAAATTAATTATACAAATCTGTAGAAAATTAAATATCTTTAATTTTTGTAATAACTCAAATCTTCAAAAAATAGTATTAGAAGGTATTTTTCGAAGAAAATCTATTTTGAGCTTCAAATAAAGTGCCATTTTCGGTTATCTGATATACACCAAAATCTAATGGTCTCTTCCCATATTAGAATAAGGTAGAAATACAAGGTTTCAAAATTTCCTGAATGATAGTGGGCCCTATTCTGTAACTCGGTGGTTCATTTTTAACCACTGGTTAAAAATTTTATCCAATAGATATTGATTTGACAACTAAAAATCCCTCTTTTTGTTATGTGTCAACATACTTGATTGGTTAAAAAATTTAACCAATGGTTTAAAAAAACCACTGAGTTACAGAATAGGCCCCAGTATTTGAGTTAAAGTAAAGGATCCACACACACATACACACACACACACACATACACACACACACACACACACACATAAACACACATCATCGTGAAAATGTTAAAATCGGATTCTACGGACCTTAATACGTGGCCATTTATGGGGTCTCGTGGCTGTGTGCCTGAGTGTCTGGTCGCGAATCTGGGGAACCGGGTTCGATCCCGACTGACGCCAAATATTTCCAATTCAATTCAATTTAAATGACACAAAAATGACCCATGTGGTGCACTCTCCACGCCAGCAATGAGTGCCCGTGAGGTGACGCCTAGTAAACGCCCGCACGGTACAAATATGTCATCATCATTACCGACATCTGCATACAAAGCGGATTGGCACAGCCAGCAATGGGTAATATGCCGTGATGATATATTTATTTATTTATTTTATTTTTTATTTATCAAAATCTCGATTTGCGATTTTTAGCACGATCCCTATATTTCCCTTACCAAGGATAGCGGGAGGTAAAGAATATCTATATACTCGTGTTAAGTCGCGAAATTTTCAATCCATCGTCGTTCAAATCCAACACATCACCATTGACACTTATCCACTTAAACACCGGAAGTCCACCCAATAGTAGAATGCCAACTCATACATTTTTCTCGATCATACATCAATCTGTTCCGGTATCAACTCATGCTATTTTTTCACTCCCAATCATATTTCCAATACTCGGATACGATTTTTTGCACTGATATTTGCAATATAAATCAAGCACCTACTTCAAAAATCGCGATATTGTTACCCCAACACTTTAAATGAATAATGCGTATCAGTTATGGGTAGTAGTTATGATAGCGAACGGATCATTGAATGTAATAAATATCGAAGTTCGCTATGTTTATAATCGGTGAACTGTGATCTATAATTTGTGGAATACTGTAACACGATTAGTAAGTTTTAATGAAATTATAGAACATGAGGCGAAATTCTAAATTGTTAACTGTAGTTTATGACCGTTTGACCGTTTAAAGGTCAGTGAAGGAACAGAAAGATAAAAATAGGTACATTGTAGAATTAAATAAAACAGAATTTTGGTCTTCCATTAAGATGGTTTTGTCATGTCAGTCTCGTATAAAAGAATTCATAAAAATAGATAACGTATGGTTCTAAAGTTTTGATAAAATTATTAGATGTTTTTTATTTATACTAAATAACGTTTAATCAAATTGTCACTGGTAATAAAATATCGCAATTAACTTGTTTTCATTTTGACAGTTTAGTTTTTTTTGATTTGATGCACCAAATTGTCATATAAGCTAGATATTCGTAAAGGAATTTACAATCTTGTTGGGCAAATGCCTAAGTGTGATATTGTTGTAGTTTACCGCGAGCACAATATCTCTGGCAACAATTTATCGGACAATAAAAGATTGTGAAGAATATACCGTGTGTTAATTTGCCCAAAAGTGGCCGATCAAAAATTTTGAGCCACATGAGAGAACAAAGATTAATTGCAGCCATTAAAGACAAAGTTGGAGTGTCACAACGAACTGTAGCCAAATGATTCGATGTTTCGAAGATCACTGTTTTTAGAACACTTTCTCGAAATGACGTGGTGTTTCGAAAAAGAAGAAAGGCACCAAAATATACCGTGGCCCTATTAGAAAGAATCCCTAGATGTTGTCGTGCGTCAAGGCGCATTCATTTTCTCAATAAACTTATTGTAATGGATGACGAGAAATATTTTACTCTGTCCCATTTAGAGATGAAAGCAAACGATGATTTTTATACTAATGACATGGAAAACACACCCGACAATATCAAGTTCCCGGATATATCTCGCAGCCGTACATTAGTCGTGTTTGAGGAGAAGCCTTAACTGCACAACTTTATATTCAAAGATGCCTCTCTAAATTGCTTCAATTTTTAAATATATCTCACGCCAATGATATAATGTTTTGGCCTGATCTAGCTTCATGCCATTACGCCAGAATAACTAGAGAGTGGTATATTGAAAACAACGTAGACATTGTTCCGAAATTGGACAATCCTCCCAATAGACTCGACCAATAAAATTTTTTTGGTCAATATTGACTAGAAAAGTGTACGACGAGGGATGGGAAGCTACAAATGAAGGACAATTACGACGTCGCATTTACCAAAAGATTCGAGAAATCGATCCAGATGTCCAAAGGATGATGGGGCAAGTCCATTATCAATAATTTAAATGTTAAATATTAATTGTTATTCTTATTGTTAATTGTTGTAATAATTAGTTTAAAAAGTAAAAGAGTTTTAAAAAAGTTATCAGTACCTATCTAAAAATTTTCTCAAAACTTTAGGACCATAGGTTATTCTAAATTATCAATAGTTTAGGATAATTAAGAAAATTAAATTGTTGTAAATACAGGGTGTCTCACAACTCGCGCCCCAGAGCGAATGAGGGAACACGAGACTGCACTGGGATGTGTAATTTCGAAGAAAAAAAAATCTAGCTTAAAAGATATTCGAGAAAAGACGTCTTAAAATTGACCAATCAGAGACCTACACCTTTAACGTATGTTTGCCGTAATTTTACGTTACTCGGGTTTTATACAAATCAAATATTCTTTAAAATGTGTGGGCGACTGTAGTTTTCGAAAAATGTCAGTGTCAAATTAAATTTGACAAGGTGAATAAAAAAGGCAAATTCTTACCATGTATTCAGCCGCTGATTACTTAGAAATGATTATAATTTTCGGAGAATGTGGACGTAACGCCTATACGTTGCACTGTACGATATAAATGATGATCTCGGATGACACCTTCGCTAACCTAAATTTGTTGACAGTGAAAAGTCAACTCTAAAATGTCAAAATTACAGTAAGTCAAACAAATTTTGTAACTCACTAGTAATATTTTTAAAACCTAGCAACCAGTTTTATTTTGTAATAATACCATCACACCTCAAGATATCCTTCCGGGATTGGTGGATTAAAAAGTCTTGTAACTCCGTTATGCAAGCAGCCGCAAATTATTTTCTTCTATTTGTTGGCAACCTATTGTCGTCGGCAAGTGTCAGTTTCGTCTGGGGCGCGAATTGTGAGACAGCCTGTATATTATAAAAATAAAAACAATAAGTATATTTATTTACTGGAACAATCCCTTCAACGTTTCAATAAAAAATCTTTTTATTTAATGAAAAAGGTCTAACTTTTTCTCTAAACTTTTGTTTCACGTTATTTTTCCATAAATTTTCCAACGAAAAGTAGGTGCACGTAAACAATAGTTTGCTTACGTGTATACTATCTCATAAATATGTAATTGTGTAAAGAACTCAAGAACTGTAGCGAGATAAACACATAATTTTAACTTCCCCAAGTTACAAATATGATTTGTTGGGTTCAACGCCCGTTTTATGCACTACTACGTATCAACGTAAGCTGGTCACGCATTTCGTCCAATCATAATCGCACACAAATCACAGTAATTTCTACAAAACATAAACGCAACGGAAAACAATGGTTTATTTTTAACTTATAAGAATGGAATGGAGAAATTCAAATGGGTGGAGTTTAATAAAAAATATCATTTCTGGAAATAATTTCCTTTCGTTTTTGTTTGAAGTGAAGAAAAGTTCATAATGAAATGCATTTGTTATCTCTTTTAGTGTTCATTATCTATAAATGGGTACTTAATAAATTCAATGGCAATTCAGATAAAAAATTTATTATTCATTGGCATAGGTCAAGTATGAGTCTGTTATAAAACACACAAACGTACATACATAATCATAAAATGTTAAAATCGAACTATAGGGACCTGTCCACGTTTTAAGGTTCCTAGAATCCAATTTTAACATTTTCACGATGATGTCTGTGTGTATGTGTGTGTAGATCCTCCACTCTAACTCAAATACTATTATTCAGAAAATTTTGAAACCTTGTTTTTCGAATTTTTTCTATTATGGAAAGAGCCCAGTAGATTTTGGTGTAAATCGGATAACAGGAAATGGCACTTTACTGGAAGCTCAAACTAGTTTTTCTTCGAAAAATACCTTCAAATATTATTTTTTCCTGATTAACGTTATTATAAAAATTAAACATTATTATATTTTCTACAGATTTGCAGTAATACTTTTTCTACATTTATTATGGATAAAATTATAAAATTATCTATAATTTAAATCCCAGACCTACGCTTAAAACAAACAAAACTCCTTACTCAGTTATTAAAATGTATGTAAGTGACAGATAAATGTCACTGTCAAAGAACTAATCATTTCAAATTAATAATAGTAACGTTTTAAAAAGTAAATAGAACAATAGGAAAGGAAATCAATACAGTATATATGTAGGTATGTATTTAGATTAATGAAAATTAACGGTCCGCAAAAAAGTTTAAGCTAATTCACATTTTTGGATTAGTGAATTCTATTTTATCGCGATATTTAAAATTTAATCTTCATTTTATTATCAAAAAAGGTAGTTACTAATAAACTTTCAAAATTAGAGTAAAATTCGATAATCCCAAAATAAGGATTAGCTTAATCTTTTTACCTTCCGCCACCTTTAGGTAAGGAAGGTATTGTCTTTGGTCAAAAAATTCGATGATGAGTTTTTAATCAATAAGCACGTTTGAGGGTCCCTAGAATACGAATTTACTATTTTTACGATGATGTCTGTATGTATACTACAATTACAATGAAGAGCTGATTAGATTTTGGTTGCAATTGGTCAACCGGAAGTACCATTATTTGAAGATTTTAACAGTTTTTCTTGAAAAAACTATGTTAAATATATTTTTTTCACATTTGATGTTATTATAAATATTAAATAATATTTTATTCTCTATACGATTTGACTGCATTTTATACTTAATATTAAATGGATATAGAGTTAAAAAATTATAAAGAAATTAAATTTCATAAAGTAGCCATAGCTATGGAAACAGCTACTATATTAAGAAAATTCTGATTGAAAGATGTCAGTGTCAAGTGAAATTGAGATAGTGTGTTTGTCTTATAATTTTACTGGAAATGTAGGATCTTTTGCTAGCAACTTTCTGTATGGAATTTGTATAAATTATATACTTACAACTGCCGGAAGGTAATGTATATAACAATGAGTTCTTACGGGAAATATAGGATCTTTTGCTTTCTGTATGGAATTTGTATAAAATACGTACAACTGCTTTATGGTAATGTACAAGAAATAATAATAAATCTTTTATTTCTGCAGATACTTTACACTGTATATAGAAAACGTCACAAAATAATAATTTTCTGTATGAAACATGCAACTGCCGGAAGGTAATGTACATGAAATAGAATATTTAATTTAGCAAGGAACTTTCTGTATGAAATTTGTACAAAATACATAGAACTGACGGAAGGTAATGTGCTGGCCACATCAGATTTTTTTTTTACTCGGGCGGTACATGGCGTGAAGTATTGTGTTGGCCACACCAGATTTTTTATTATGTAAATGAATAAGGGTAGTTTGTGTATCATGTCCTATGTTGAAAGTTGATAGATTTTTA
The DNA here is from genome assembly GCA_963082715.1 of Harpalus rubripes. Lineage (NCBI taxonomy): Eukaryota > Metazoa > Arthropoda > Insecta > Coleoptera > Carabidae > Harpalus > Harpalus rubripes. The sequence continues at coordinate 3,182,338 of OY720450.1, forward strand.
GTAAAATGCAAAATATTTTAAAATGCACTACGCCATTTGTAACAACTAGTGCATAGCGTCCTTAGCTATATTAAGTGCAAACTAAATATTAATGGAAAAGGCTATAATTCATATTTTTTGTGGCTCCAACTACCTGCAGTGGCGAGAAGTAAAAACGTTTATTTTTCCATTTATTCCACTCCTCGTTCCACCCTATTTTCTATATTTTATTCTTCTTCGTCTTAAATTAGCCACGTATTAATCAGAACACACCCTAATGGCCTAATGTCTAGACAAACATTTTGTGTTGCGTTGAACGTATATTTATGCGGATAACAGCGGCTGGATTTCTGAGTAGGTTCCCTCGTTGAAATGGTAACAGACTGTACGGCTCTAAGCAACCACTGTAGGGTTAATCTCACCCCAATCCATAGCCAAGCTGATCACAGTTTACTACGACACGGGACAAATCACACGGCGATAAACCACAGCAGGAAACAGCAGGCAGGGATATTAGTTTGATAATTGTTGGAAATAAATCGGGAGCGAATAAAAATTTATCTTATTACAAATAATAAAGAATATTAAATTCTATATAGTTACTGGTACTTCTTGACTGTTGGTATGATGTTTGGGAAAAAATTATTGGAAATGCAGTCTTGGTAAAATGATTTTATTAAATTGTCATTTAATTAACAAGTCGACGTTTCGGTTTCTAATAAACGATCATCAAGGCTATATTAATATACAGGGTGTTCAGCGATTCGACCGACAAACTTATACCATATATTCCGGGGGTCATTACGTTCAAAAAATGTTATATGACCTATAGGTGAATTATTCTTTGTTTCGGAGATATCGAAGGAATTTTAAAAATATCTGATGTGGCCAGCACATTGCCTTCCGTCAGTTCTATGTAGTTTCTACAAATTCCATACAGACAGTTTCTTGCGAAAGATTCTATATTTGCAGTACATTACCTTCCCTCAGTTTTATATATTTTGTACAAATTCCATATAGAAAGTTTCTTAGTAGAATTTATTCCATATTTGCAATAAAATTATACAGGGTGGGGCAGAAAAACCTATCCGATTTCAAAACGTTATAAAATTAAAACCACTCAACTTGTCAAAATTTTTTTTTATTAACATATCGCAAATTTTATGCCATTTTTAAATTTAAGTTTTGAAAAGCACATCACTCAAATGTCGTCCTTGGGAGCGGATACACTGATTTAGGCGCTCGCGGTAGCTTTCCATGACTTTCACCGTCATTTCCACAGGAATTTCTTCAATTGACCGAGCAATTTCCCTTCGTAAAGCAAGAAGGGTCCTTGGTCGATGCTGGTAAACCTTCGATTTGAGGTAACCCCAAAGGAAGAAGTCACATGGAGTGAGATCCGGTGAGCGCGGCGGCCAGCCAAGATCACCTCTCAGGGAAATGAGGCGACCGAGAAACAGTTCCCTGAGAATGTCCATTGATCGTCGCGATGTGTGGCCGGTTGCACCATCCTGTTGAAACCACACATTTTCCACGCCATTTTCTTCCATTTTGGGTCTAAGAAAATTTTCCAGCATGAAACAATAGCGCTCGCTGTTGACCGTTACGGTTTGCCCATTTTCTTCAAAAAAGTAAGGCCCCCAGACGCCTAGGCGGGAAAGAGCACACCACACAGTCACTTTTGGGCTATGGAGGGGTTCCTGATGGATTTCTCGAGGATTTTCGTCACTCCAATATCGAAAATTCTGCCTGTTAACGGCACCACAAAGGTGAAAATGGGCTTCGTCCGTGAAGAGCACAACATCGTCGTTTGGGAGTTCTCGGAGATCGCGACACAGGTTCGTACGGGTTTCAAAATCCCTTTCACTTAATTCCTGTGCAACAACCATTTTGTAGGGATGCATTTTGAGGTCCCGGTGCAAAATGCGCCGAATACTGCGGTTGGAAATCGCCAAAGCGAGCGAATGTTTTCGCGCCGAACGACGCGGGGAACGTTCAATCGCGGCTCTCACATTGGCCACGTTTTCAGGTCCTGTTGCTGTCCTGGGACGTCCAGACGACTTCTTTTTCAATGCTGAACTCGTCTGTCTAAAATTTGACACCCACACTTTAATCGTAGCGTGATGTGGAACAGGATCATGACGCCCGAGTCCGAAATGAATTCGAAAAGCACGTTGTGTAGCAATTATCGAACCGCCGCATTCGATAAACCGCTCAATAACAAAAGCACGATGTTCACCAGACCAAGGCATGTTGACTACTGACAAATGGCATAAAACCGGCTTTCTAACGGTTTTTACCCCACTACTCTACCTGCTCCCTCTTCTGGGAAAAAGGGATTTGAAATCGGATAGGTTTTTCTGCCCCACCCTGTAACATACTATGTCAATCACACTTGGCATTGACATCTGTCTATCAGAATTTTATTTATTTATATTAACTGTTAAAATCTTCAAATGAGGGTACTTCCGGTCGACCAATTGTAACCAAAATCTAATCAGCTCTTCATATGGATGTAGCGAAGAGGAATACGCAAGAATTGTAATTTTTAGAATTGTAGTGTTGGAGTTATCGACGAAGAAAAAATCGTCACACACACACACACACACACACACATACGTACATACACACAGACATACAGACATCAATGCAAAACTAATGAAATCTTATTCTAGGGACTCTAAAACGTGCCTATTCATTAAAAACTCACCATCGAATTTTTTGACTTACCTACCTAAAGGTCAGTCCATGGTGTCATCAGCTTTGCTTGCACACGACACCACTGTGTTGAAAGCAAGAAGCAAGACAGCGTATGGCGCATTACTTCGATCACATCAAAGTTGTGACAACCTTGTATAATATGCTGCATATACAGCCTCATGCGTCAGACAAAGACAAACGAATTGTAAATTTGCTTGTGTTAGACGAAGACAACCACCAGCCTTTTTCCTTACACACGGTCAATGACCAAGGCATTAATCGAGTAGTGGATAGTGACTGCATAAGTTCGGTTATGTATTTTACCATGACAGTTGAAGAAAAAAAAAAATTAATTATACTAGAAACTGTATTAAAATATATTCCATATAACTATGGTTCTATTTACTATTTTCTTTTTAAAGCGTTACTATTATTAATTTGAAGTGATTGGTTCATTGACAGTGAGTTGTGAGTAGTTGTGTTTGTTTAAAGCGCAGACTCTGTAATTTAGATTATAGATAATTTTATAAATTTATCCATAAAATATATAGAAAAAGTATGAATGCAGATCAATCGAAAATTTAATAATCTTTAAATTATAATTACATATATCCCGAAAAAATTAACATTTAAAGCTACTTTTCGGAGAAAAACTATTTTGAGCTTTAAGTAAAGTGCCATTTCCGGATATCTGATTTACACCGAAAGCTAATGGCGTAACCAGGAACCACACACACATATATCATCGTGAAAATGTTAACATTGGATTCTAGGGACCTTAAAACGTGGTCATTTACCAAAATCTCGATATGCGATTTTTAGCACGATCCCTATACCTCCCTTACCAAGGGTAGCGGAAGGTAAAAAGCAATAATACATTAAATTATGAAAAAAAAAAACAAATGGTCGTCCGAAGCCTGAAATTAAAAGAAAACTACGAAGGATGGACGTATAGGGAAGTGCAAATATTTCCCAAATTCGAGCCACCAAATCTTCAACCCATGAGGCACCACTGTTTAATGAATTTTCCAAATAGAAAAATATATTAAAAATGGAATGCTACAAAAATGACCTAGTACACCTTTCAGTTTTAAGATATAAAATGTTGTTCATTTTTCTTATTCGGTAAACCCTGCCTATCCTATCTTGGCATAGTAAGGATATTAAAATTTTATCTTGGTATTACATAAAGTAGTTGGCTGCGGCTTAACATCAAACATCTGAACATCAAGTGGAATGGATATCCGTACCCTCACTCACTTGAGCTTACACGTGTCTATAAAGGTTTACCGATATCTTAGATGCTGCTATTCATACCATATATATTATACTGAAGGAAGGAAACAACTCTATCGATTTATGGACGAATTTTAAAGAGGTACTACAAAATGGACGATATATTACTGAACGATTTAAACGATACACCATTTTGAATTAATTCGTCTTCTTTTCTGACTTACGCTTTGGCAGATTTGGAAACCATTCGATCAGTTTAATTATAAAACGAAACGATTAACGACGAACGGACGATCAAATTTTAAAATCATTTTCCAAATTAATTTGGTGCATTCGTGTGTTAATAATTAATCATCTAAAATTAAATATGAGGTTCACAAATGTAATTCATTATAATAAAATGGTGGATGAGTATTGGACTAAATTTTATTAAAGCTTAAAATGCCGTCATTCATAAACTGGAATATACGTCAAAATGTTTCATCAATGTAGTTATTAATTAATTTACCCGGTAAAAATAAACAAATGACTTTTAAACACACACGTCGAAACATAATAAGCTGGTTATCGGCAATTAGTTCAAAATATTTCCAATTATAATCATAAAACATAAAACTTTACATTTGAATTTAGCTGGAGTAAAACTCAAATATATTCCAGTGGCACGTCAGTAATTGTTTGCTAAGGGTTATTCGAAAAGACTAAATTCGTTAGAGATCGACTGTTTCAGTTTTCAATTATTTTTTCGAGATTAGCTGGAATCAATGAAATTAAGCTTCCAAAAATGTTGTAAAATAATTTTTTGCACGATCGAATATCCAAGGTATTACTGATCGGTAAGTGATGTGATTACCTACCGATCTGGAGGCGGTGAAATTACATAAATAAAAAATCTGGTGTGGCCAACACAATACCTCCCGCCATTTACAGCCCGAGTCACAAAAAAGATTAAGTTAATTTTTATTTTTGGATTAGCGAATTTTACTCTAATTTTATTTCTTAAAATATAGTCTAATCTAATCCAAGTAACTACCTTTTTTTAAACCCCTCAACAGGATTAAATCCCAATTACAGAGTGGGTTCACATTCACACACATCCATGCCTTAGTGGGATTCGAACCCATAGCCCTGAAGGCACTCCTGACATGAGGCGTTGTTCTAACCATTGAACCCCCGGAGCTATAATAAAATGAAGATTAAATTTTAAATACCGGGATAGAATAGAATTCACTAATCTAAAAATGAGGATTAGCTTAAACATTTATGTGAATTATTGATTTTTATTAATCTAAATACATACCTACATATTTACTTATGCTGGAAACTGTATTGAATTCCTTTTCTATTGTTCTATTTACTTTCTTTTTAAAAAGTTACTAATTTACTTAGAAATGATTAGTTCTTTGATAGTGACATTTACCTGTCAGTTACTTACATTTGAATAACTGCGTTTTGTTCGAAATACAAGGTTTCAAAATTTTCTGAATGATAGTATTTGAGTTAGAGTGGCGGATCCCCACACATATACATACAGACATCATCGTGAAAACGTTAAAATTGGATTCTAGGGATCTTAAAGCGTGGTCATTTACCAAAATCTCGATATGCGATTTTTAGCACAATCTCTATATCTCGCTTACCAAAGGTAGCGGGAGGTAAAAATAAATGTACACGTTTTAATTAATCTTTTTTTATTAAAAATAAAACTAAAATTATAGTTCGAACAGTTATTGAACGTTATTGAAGTGTTTTCTGGAATAGTCTTCTTCGCCAGTACAATATTTGCTGTGTTGGATATTGCATCTTCAGTCGAAGTACTTGGAATGTCATTTTTTTTTTGAAAACTCAATTTTGTTCTGCACCGAATCCTCTACATATCTCTCAGCAACAGAAGACGAGCGCCACCCACCATGCCTTTTAAGGCCTAAAATGTCAATACCTTGGTTCGCCGGAAATGTAGCCGAACTTCTTCTAAACGCATGTCCGATATAAGAAAGAGGATCTGATAACTTTAGGCATTTTGCGGTTTTGGCAGGCCAATTTCCTATTGTATTCTTACCTACTATTTGATTGGTGACTTTTCCAATGCACTTAGCCAAGAAAAAATGAGAAGACTTTGAATTTTTTGGTCGTAACGTCAAATATTTTCTGTATTTTCTTGAGTGATAATCGAGAAGATTCGCGTTATATTAGTTTTTGTATTGGGAATATGGATTATAATAAACGACCCATTATCCTGAATATCTTCTACTTTCATGTTATATAATTTCCTTCTGTAAGCACCTGCTATTCCAAATATCACAGCTATTTTTATATTCAAATAATCGTTATCGGGAAATTCCTTATACATATCTTCTTTTAAAAAACTTTAGATTTCTTCGGCCGATATCCAGTACTACTTCTCTTAAGAAATGTAATTAATGTAGTAAATTTTGAAATATCAGCTGCATTGTTAAAAAGATTGTAGCCTTTAGCATGGAGTACTCAGTCCATAGACTCCCTGGATATCTAAGTTTCTCACTTCTTTGTACAAAATAGGCCAACAGCACCTTTTCTGTGATATTTTCTCACTGCACCACGCTTTGAAGATTTTGAAGGTATTTTCATACTTTTCTTTGGATTCGAATCGTCACTTCTTTCCATTTTTCACAAATAATCTTTATTTTAGGAGCACCGTATAGTAAAATTATATTTAATTTTTATGATGGGTTTATTTGCCGTATCTCTGACAAAAATAAAATACTATTCTTGCAAATTTTGATTTATTACCTCAGTTCATTTTGAGACGAAATATATTTCATAAAAGTTTTCATCAAGAAAATGACAATTTCTTTTTATGATTCTATTTAAAGCCAGCAAAAAATTCATCATAACTTGAATCGACGTTAGATTGTCTGGCCGATGCCCTGTTGCCAATATTGATTTACCATTTCATCTCAGATGCATCTTGTTTCAAATACATCAACGAACGAGTAGGAGTATCTCAACGAAACAAATAGAAAAACCTCTCGTTGTTGGCTTAAACCTCGTCTTCAATTCGTATCCAAGGAGACGTAGACGCAAACGATCTCGGATTCCGCCTCTCCGTTTCAAATTGAGTAATGTTTCGTCTCTGACCTGTCATTGTTATTGTTTTAACATTAATGGAATCGAGATAAACGCATTACGAGGATCTGTTGTCTTTGGAAAACGAATTAACCCAACCCAATGGACTCTACAGATGTTGGGATCTATCTAGAGACTTTTTCTTAAGGTTGGTAAGATTGATTCAGTGAAAAACGACCTGCTGCGATGAGATTACAGCTATAATTTTCTTCAGATGATGTCTTGTTTTGTTTTTGTTTTTGTTTATGATGTCTCTATGTTCGCTGATTTTTTTTGTCTTACAACTTTTTCAATATGAAGGATAGTCGATTTTTGGTTTCTTAATTTTTAATTTGGCGATATCTCTTTACCTATTAATTAAAAAAATCTGATGTGGCCCACACATGATCTCCTGTCAATTCCATGTTTGAAATAGCAATGAACTTCAAGTAAAGTATCACTTCCGGTTGATCGTTCGTAAACAAAATCTAATTTGTTTCAATAAATAGAAAAGTTTGTAATATCAAATTTTGGATTATATTTAATTTAATGTTGTTTGAAACTATAGAGGAATTTTAAATACCAATGTGGAGTACGATGATCGACTGGTAGCAGAATGGAAAATTGGGAAATGATCGGACGCATGCAGTCTAATGAAAATAATTTATTTCCTGGCCTACGTTTCGACTGTTACTACAGTCTGTAGTAACAGTCGAAACGTAGGCCAGGAAATAAATTATTTACATTAGACTGCGTGTCCGATCATTTCCCAATTTTCCATTTAAATACCAAATTTGAGAAGTTTTGAATCATATTTTAATATATTTTTTCAAGAAAATCTGTTTTATGGCTTCCTGTAAAGTAGTACTTCCGGTTTATCAATTTTAGAAAACATCTAGTATGTCATTCTCATTAATATAAAAGTCTTAAATACCAAATTTGAAAAATTTAGGATTGTATAAATTTATTTTTCACGAAAATCTGTTCATAGCTTCAAGTAAAGTATCACTTCCGGTTCGTCAATTTTAGCCAAAATCTAATATGTTGCTTCTCTTTATATAAAAGTCTTAAATACTAAATTTGACAAGTTTTGGAATATATCATAATATATTTTTCACAAAATCTGTTCAGAGCTTCAAATAAAGTATCACTTCCGGTTAATCAATTGTATTCAAAATCTAATATGTTGCTCTCCTTCATATGAAAGTCTTAAATACTTCTGGTTTATTAATTTTAGTCAAAATCTAATATGTCTTAAATAAAAAAAAAGTTATTTTTCATTATAAACTGTTATGGGCTTCAAGTAAAGAGTCACTTCCGGTTATCCAATTTTATCCAAAATCTAGTCAACTCTTTATATGAATGCAGAAAGCTTACGGAAAATAGAAATATTTGGAAGTTTGTTGTAAGAGTTATCGTGGACGAAAAAATCGTCACACACACACACACACACACACACACACACACACACACACACACACACACACACACACACACACACACACACACACACACACACACACACACACACACACACACACACACATAAAAACGTGTTATGGGGACCCTAATTCGTGTTTATTTACAGATATTTTATTTTACGTTTATCTTATGGCAAAAACTTATTATATCGATAAATTTAGGCTCATTTGATGCAGTATTTAATTCTGGACATTTATTGTATTTATATTTTAGTTAATACGGCAGAATTTACAGCCATATAAATTTTTTACTATGGTCCATAAAAAGGTAAACACCCGGTATATTAGTTATTTATGAATTACTGGGATATTAATATTTTTAATATTAGATAGACAATGGTATTTATTATTTGTAGCACTCTTGATTCAGTATGTGAAATTTGGGAATATTAAGTTTGAAATTGATTCCAGCAAATCTGATAAACTAATAACGGAATTTGAGCTGAGTGCTGACAATTCAGATAGCTCTAAACCAATAAATGAAACGGATAGATATGCTAACTGATACCAGTTCCATTCTGTTATCTCTTTATGTTATGTGAATGCTAAATTAAAAATTTGCAGTTAGCAAAAATGTTGTAGTTAAAAGCAAAACAAATGAAGATAGGAGGGCCGTCCTAAAATTAAAGATACGAAGGTACTGGTGGCCTCGGGAAATTTTTTGTAACTGTACAGGTGTCTTATTTTCGATGTTTTTTTAAGGTATCTCAGGAAATATGAACGATAGAGCAAAACCATTTGTACATTCCAGGGTCAACTTTTCGAGAAAAGTTTAATAGCCACCACAGGGATTTTCGATCTTCTTTTGTTTCTGAACTACAGGCAAAAACTCGTTTTTTGCTCATTTCGAAAATATCTCATATCTAAAATAAAATAAAATGACGTAAATAGATTTTTCTAAAACTTAATAATTCTCGAGATATCACACAAACTTATGATTTTTTAAATGGGAATCTATGTTAAAATAGTCTGGTCGTTTTGCTTATTTCATAAGCTTTTCAATGATTTGTAACAAGTCTACATTATTTTGTTTTAAACATGAATAAAAGAAATTATTAATTTATTGGGGTTAAAAAAAATTAAAAAGTATTAAGAAACAAATGAAAAAATCAATTAAAAATCATCGTTTGTTTATTTTGATTCTATAATTATTAATTATGTTTTCAAAATTATTCTGAACTAATTATTTTCGGGTTAGTTAAATTATGATTTATCGATGTTACAGTTGGCTTTGAAAAAAATGGTTTAATATGCTTTTGAAGTAAACAAATTGAAAAAATGAGTAAAACTGCAACACATAATATTAGAAATAAACAATAATAAATAATTTTCAATTTTTTCACCCTAAAAAATAAATAATTTATCTTTTATTCATGTTTGTAGACTTTTTATATATAATTGAAAAGCTTATAAAATTTGCAAAACGATGAGACTATTTTCAATATAGGTTCCCATTTAAAAAATCATAAGTTTGTGTTATTTCTCAAGAATTATAAACTTTTCAAAAATATAATTACGCCATTTTATTCTACCTAAAAAACAGTTGAAAGTTTGTTAAAACAATTTTTCTCTTACTATCATAATAAATAAGATATGAGATATTTTCGAAATGAGCGAAAAACGAGTTTTTGCCTGTAGCTCAGAAACAAAAGGATGTCGAAATTCCATATGGTGACTATTAAACTATTCTCGAAAAGTTGATCGAATGTGCAAACTGTTTTGCTTTATCTTTAATATTACCCGAGATACTTTAAAAAAATATCGAAAATGAGACAGCCTGTACTCACAAAAAAATTGTAGAAATTTCTCAGCATTTGTGTAGATTTTATAATTTGTTGAAAATGTTAACCGATCGAACTGTTGTTACCCTGAGTTCGTGTTGTTTCCTACAGATTTTTTTAATAACTTTGAAATATAATAATGGCATAATGTTTAGAAATTAAATGCTTCAGTTATTTCAGAACAATAATATATCATTTTCAAAGAACTTCGCTGCCACCAAAAAATTCCTCCAGACTTGTTGTGAATAAATCTATTTGTTTATAGTTTGCATATTGTTCAGCAACTTTCCCCGTACATAACATTTTGTGCGTGGAGTCTTGGTCGGTGAAGTGTTAAAAACAGAAAGTTTTTAATCCGAATTAGATATTCGCGTTGATTTTGTTCGCAATTAAAAATACCAAGTTTTAATTGAACGTAATTTGAAGGCGGGCTTGAGTTAGGAACTAAGTTGGCTGGGTCTGCTTTGAAGTTGGCCAGAACAAAAGAATGCTGATGTTCCACCAGATGAAATGATAATTTGATAATTGGATTATCGGTAATTGACTGGACCAGATTTTTTATAAATATCAAAATTAGTAGACATTTGAGAGGATAATTAGACCGTTGTTATTTTCGAGAAGAATGGGATTACTTTTAGTTTAAATTCGTCTCCATTATTTCTATGAAATTTCACAGAAAAAAGGAATTATAATTTTGATTACCCATTTCTAGTTGTGCCAATTTTCTTCTACGTATTCGCAATGGGCCCGTCTAAGTCTTCGACTTTTTAGAAATTACATGTCGCATATGAATTTTGAATATAAATAGATGAAAACTAAATAAAAATTGCTACATATTTTCTATTTTCATATCTATAATAATGTAATTAAAGTTCTCAGCGTAAAATGGTCGCCATGTTGTGACGTCAGCGTCATTACAGTCGTTCAGTTATCCTGTGAAAATGTAAATATAGAGTGGACCATATATATTTTGCTCATAAATTTGCGATTGGCTTTACACAAACTCTAACAGAAACATATTTCATACATTCGAGTCATTTTTTATAAAATCAAAAGAAAATTTACATATATAAATAAATTTATATTATAATTTATGTTTTAATTATTGTAATATCAATACTTGTCATTGTTGCAATCACTTAGTAAATAGGAATTTAAATGTTGGATTACTTTTTATTATGAACTATGCTTTGATTATTGTAATCAATACTGTCATTGTTGTATTTATTTACATGTAAATAGAAAATAGCTTAAATACTATTTTAATTATAATTATGGCACTTGGTGAGTATGATAACCTTCAATATTATTTTATAGAAAGCCTTAAAGTCACATTAATTAAAACGAATAATTAACATGATTATGAAAACAAGCAAAAATTAGTAATTTTACTTACCTACCTGATTTTTATTTATGTATAATACATAATTGAAGTTTTACATAAATTATCATTTAACACTACTCCTATACCTATTGATGGAAATAAATCAAACAAATATATATTTTGAAATGTTACAACTATCTGACTTATTTTATTACTATTAGCTCTAAAGATTTTTGATCACAGTTTGTAATGGATACGTATTTTTATTCTTTATTTTATTGTATATTACCATTATTAATGGTAACGTATGTCGGTTCTTTCTACTTATGACGGAGTGATGCTAACGTCACCACTTTGCGCCAAAACTTAAATAATTATTTAGGCGTTAAAAAATACGGAATTTCTATTTTTAAATTCTTCGTAATATATAAAAATTCAAAAAAAGTTGGACGGGCCCATTAGGGTATGTCATAGGTCGGATTCGAACCCAGGTCGTCACGAATTGAATTGTTAGTCGATACGTTTTTTTAGTTAAAGAATTTTTGTGTTTAATGAGCACAATATCTTCAATTTCTCTCCATTATTATCTTCCATGTCTTCACAGTCTTCTTAAAAACCTTTGTATTACTTGTTTGAATCAGGTGTTGCAAAAAATATTAACATATCTTTTTTCTTCTGAAATTCGAATAAGTACGTTCTACAGTATTATTAAATATGATTTTATGTTCAAATTTCTGTATATATTAAGCACAGTAGCAGTTTAAAAATATACTTTTTGAATTGGCGCCAAATTACACTGCCTGTGACGTCAGAAAGATATTAGCCAAGGACAAAACTGGAAAGATGATGGAAAAAAACAAATGTATCACACATCAACATCAATGATTGCTTTAATGACAACTGTGTGACATAAGGTCTGACTTATAATGCAGCGTGATTTTTGTATCTTTAGCGTAGTCCTTACTTATTTATTATTATATTATAGCGTTATATTTCATAGTTTAATGCCCAGTATTATAAAAGATGGATAAATAAAGCATTAGCAAAGTAAAATTTACTCCTGAAGTAAAATAGTTTATTCCAGAGATTTTCGTCAAAACAAGAATGAAAATACTAGCTAATTAAATCTACAGAATAAATTACTCCATCGATGTTCGAGGAAGTAAATTTTATTCTGTAAAATAAATTTGACGCATGTCAACATTAATTAAATTAAATTCATTATAAATTTCATACCATGTATTATTTTTACATTTATTTATCTCCAATATGTTTGCTTTGTCTATTTCTGAGTAATTTTTTTCCGTTCTCTCTTTTTTCCATTTTAGTTGACATCTGACATTTTATGACACACACACACTTTATTTTCTATTTTCACTTTTGGATTTATTTCGTGTCAGGAACATACAGAATACAATATTATTAAAACATATTCCAGCGACACATTGTTTGGAATAGATCCTCTTCAGTTGGAGATTGACATTATCGTCAGTAGTGGTTCTAAGAAATACCGTCTAGTAATGTTTTATCCTGGATTTATCAATCTCTCTTATGCTCCAGTAGTGCAAAGATTAGCCGGTATAAGAAACCGTAGCCGGAGTGCATCATTTTCCGGCTAAAAAATAAATGTATTCAATAGTTCTTATTTAATTATAACAATATTTATATTTACATCAAAATGATCTTTACAACAAAGAAGTTTTGATTTTATGTTTTTATCTTTACTTGCGACAACCATTTCATTCTTCTTTCTTCGTTTTGAGGCACTACTAGAAATATATTTCCCTATTATAAATACTATTCGGGCAAACTGCACAAAACACTTTTTTACAAAAATGTCATGACTGTCACTCGTTTAAATTCCGCCGGCTGCAAATGTAAGCCACACCCTCATTGGTTAGGTCCTTTCGAACGTCATCAGGTGAAAGGGGAAGCGGAAATTCAAACATTATAAATTCAAACACAATTTTCTCATGAATAAAGAAGAATATGAAAAAAATAAAAAATAGGGGCTAAATATTTTTTCTTATTCTTTTGATTAAAGCAAAAAAAAAACCCGTGCAACACATCACTTATGATGCTACGTCAGTCGCCAGATAGATTCATGTGCGCTAGTAAAAATATGGGACTTTCAAAATTTCAACTTTTACTATTAATTCCCATTCAACTGACTGAAATTACAGTTCCGCAAAATCGTAAATACAACTTGCTAGATTTAAAAATTTGCCGCAATGTACGTACGAGTATGAAAAGGGAGAAAATTACCCCTAATGAATCATCATAAAACAATCCAAACTTGTAATTTTTTAATCTAAGCGATGGAAAAGTCTCTACTCACACAAAAACAAAAGTGCTTTAGTCCTAGGACTCAATCTCTGTATTCTTTTGGTAATACATTCACTGACTGAACTGCCACGCTCTGGGGGTGCGAACTTTAAAAGTCACAGTGCACAGAAATACAGTATTAATTTGCAAAGTATGCAATAAGAAATCCAAGAGCGTGCTTGGCTTTTATTTAAGAATTTTTCAGAGAATTATCAAATGAAGAACTTATTTTTGCGCCCTATAAAAAGCTGCGCCCGGCGCAAGTGCCCCGCTCGCCCCACCCTAGTTACGGCCCTGGGTGTTGATGATGACATATTCGTACTGTGTGGGCGTTTATTTATAAATTATTTTATCTTCTTTGCGTGCTGTGTCCAATTTTGAGTGCGGTTCCTTTGTTTTTGTGAGATAAATCAAACGTAATTAAATAAGAAAATAAATGACGTCCATTAAAAAGTAGATAAAAGGACCGGAACAGACGCAACAATGCATAATTAACCACATAAACTTGGCGTAGTTAACATACAATGATGCTTTCATTAGCTATGCAAATTTGCAGAAGGAATATTATATTACGTACCACACCTGTAAATATCTATGGATGGGGAAATGTCATCATTCATGCGTTAGTTTTCTTCATTTATAATACAGGGTGTCTCAGAACTCGCGCCCCAGACGAAACTGACACTTGCCGACGACAATAGGTTGCTAACAAATAGAAGAAAATAATTTGCGGCTGCTTGCATAATGGAGTTACAAGACTTTTTAATCTACCAATCTTGTGGTGTGATATTATTACAAAATAAAACTGGTTGCTAGGTTTTAAAAATACTACTAGTGAGTAACAAAACACCTATATTTTCATATTTTTCAATGAAGCTATTTTATAACTAAACTTCACGTTATTGTAAGTTTTTATACTTAAATGTTAACTACTGTTTGTTACATTTATGTATAATTTTACAGCATCCTGATGAAGGATTAAATAAATCTGAAAGCTTGATGTAATAATCCTGAACGAGCTTTACTTTCTTGCCCTTTCACTGAAATCCTACAAAAATTATAATAATATATACACATACAGGATGGTGACTTGGAAGACGCAGCATAAGGGTATCAATGGTAAAATCTTAATGTGCAGTTATTTGCTACTGTAATTATTTTTGTTACAGAAAAAACTACTGCATCCGAATATGCTATTGTTTATAATTTTTCAAATTCCGGAACCGTAAAAATAGTCAAAACAATAATAACATTTTTGCAAAAATCATTGATGCCATGTAACCAAATCGTATAGAGCAGGGATGGCGAACCTTTACGTATCAACGTGCCATTTTTCTAAAGAAATGTTTAATGAGGTCATAGACGTGCCATCAAATAATTTTGACTTTGTGATTATTGGGAAAATAATAATAAATACTATCAACTCAAAACTCTTTATTTACTACAAAAAATAGGAACATTTTGCAATGTTTCAATTATACGCGTAATTTAAATTAAAGTAAAATTAGTGTGACGTCTGTTGTTGCAGATTAGATGACAAATAACATATGTTAGGGTTGCAAGATGTTACTTTTAGCAGAATGTATGCTGAACTGGAGTCATCTGTCAAACGGTTTCTAACCGAGTCTTTAATGTTATTCATCTCTGAAAATAATGACTCGCAGGCATAGGTTGATGAAAATATTGTTAAAATAACATGAGCCAAGTTCTTCAAACAATTAAATGTGTCTGGTAACGCATTTCATGTTTCCAAAATTTTGTTATTAGCATTTTCACTTATATTACTTGTCAATCTTTCTGTTTTAATTAATTCTAACTCTTTCCTTGTTTCATAAATTTTTGAATCCATATTGAACTAGTCTGGAAATCAATCAGCTGCATTTCAAATTCTTCAATTTTCAACCAATCGAATTGGGACAAATTCAGTTTATCAAATGACGTCACATCAGGGCACATAATAAACTTGAGTATTTCCGATAATTCTTTGAACTGAGAAAATCTCGCTGAAAATTCACACTTTTTTTCGTAGTGCATCATAATGAATTTTGTGATCAGTGACGTGCCTAAAATATTGTGTCGCGTGCCATTAATGGCACGCGTGCCATTGGTTCGCCATCCCTGGTATAGAGAATAAAATGTTAAAATCTTAAAATGAGGGTACTTCCGGTTGACCCTAAACGAAACAGATTCTACTGCTATCCCTATGTTCTAGCTATGAACGTAAAAAGGTAGAAAAGTGCTTGAGGTATATGGCGCATCTGAAGTCGTATGTCAAACAAATTGGCGCACGGTATATAAAAGGTTGACCACAACTGATTTACACATTAGTTCTAATATGAAAACTTTACCATTGTATTTCCTATAGCCCATAAAAAAGTAGCCACTCGGTATATAAATTCTGAATAAGCTAAGATGTACGTTCTATGTTGTAAGTCTTAGTATAACATGAATGCTGTAGAACAGAGTTAATTTCTTACTGAAGGAGACTTTGTAGAACCCAAAGCAGGCCTAAGAGGATTTCAGTAAGTACTTGAAACTTGTCAGCTTCTCGGCAAAACTTTTCACCAATGGTTTACAATAGCTTGCTGAAAGCATGCGAATATATAGTACTGTATTCATAGATTAATCTTTACTGATGAAATATTTTAGGGCTTAGAATAATAATTAGCATCTTATGCCCGGTTGCACCGCTAACGCTTAAATTTTAAGTGTTCCTTAAATTGACAATATCGGATCGAAACGAAACGTCAAATGAGTAATTGAATATTGCTGTCAAAATTTCGATTTGCATTTTTTGTTTAAGCGTAACTTAAAATTTATTGGGGCAACTAGGCATTAATGGTATGTAATATACAGGGTGTTTTAATACTTACCAGTTGATCATTTTTTTTGTAAAAAATATAGAATTTTGCAGAAATAACTTACTATTTAAATATTAAATAGTACTCAAAATTATTTCAACTGTTTTCTTACGTTTTTGTAATTTATTTCTTCAATAAAAATACACTTCAAGCATATCCAAATATATAGGGTGTCCCATTTGAAATATGAAAGTTATTGCCACTTCCGATTAAACCGAAAGTTGACGTTTAAATTATTTAATAGATGTGGCTTCTTTTGAATTTTTTTTAATGTGATTTGATTTGAAACGAAACTAACCCTTATGTATTCCGTTACAGAATATTAGAATTGTACTCAATACCACTGGAATACTAGGAAACATTTAAAATAACCTTATAGCAACAGGATTCGGGGATGAATTAAAAAAATTTAATACCACAAATTGTGGTTCGTTCGTTTCAGATGTAAGCAACTCTCGTGTCGGAATTACTGTTAAAAAATTAACTATAATTCTATTTCGTAGAATTGCCAAACTAAATAGTTTAAAGGTCAAAATTTTTTGTTATAATCAAAATAAACGAAATGTTTAAAATATTTTAAACAAACCTCAGTTTTCATATTCAGGTACCGTAGTTGGGCATCTAGTTTAAGCAAGACTTAGTAATGTATTTCCGTGATTTTCTAGTCCAGTATTTAAATGGAATTCAAAAACCCTCAAACCAGAATATTTCGTACAATACTATTCTTCTGTAGGATTTGAAAAGAAACCACATCTATCTATTAAAGGGCTTGCCTTGTTCGAAAATAAATATGGAAAAATGATATTTCTTGCAAGTCATTATATGGTGTTTCTATAGGAATTGAAATTTGAAATACGTAAAATTAAGTAATATTCGAGAATATTGTTTTTGTTCACAATTTTTTAAACATTAATTGATGAACAGTACTAATTTTAATTTTATTTGTGCTTACATTTTACAGTCTTCTGTTCAAATAAAATTATAGTAACTAACATATCAACGGTGTTATAGGGGCAATAACGCGGGGTACGTTCTAAAACGCAGTGAAAAGGTGGAGTAAAGGTAGAGTGAATGTAGTATCAAGTGATTTCTCTACTCTTGTTCATTTAGAACGATGCAGGCAGAGTGTGAAAAGAGTGTAGATTTGGAAAATACAATTATTAGCAGTATTTTTTATATATTACGTGGAAAATTATGTTGCTATTATTTTTAGATTTATTGGCGAAATATTTGACATGGGAAAATAATCATTATTGTCTACTTTCTTTAGAGTAAGAAATTCAATTAAATGGCAGAAAATATTGTAAAATGGCTTGTACGACATGAAATATATCGTATTAAATGAATTTAAAAATGCGAATTAAACAGGAACTTAAAAAATATATACCACAGACAAAACTTAAATACCAAACACTTCAAAACATTACTTCGCGTTTTAGAACATACCCCAGAGGTTAACGAGGTGTTGTTGACCGAGGACATTGTTGTCCGTTTAACTCCCGTGGTACGTTCAACGTTTAACGTCAGACTATAATTTTTCAATATACTACAAATTGTTTTTTAGGTTTTATCCCAGTATTAATATCAATTTATTGATAACATTACCGTAGCAGCAACTCTTAACACGCCCTTGGGTGTTATTTGGTATATAACATACCAGTCGGACGTTAATAGTTATTAACGTCATAAGGCTGATATGAAACAAATAACAGACGCGGTTGAATATCGTAAAATCGAGGCGACAGCCGAGATTTTACAATCAACCGAGTCAGTTATTTGCATACCAGCCGTGTGACGTTCAATATTTTTCATAATAACATAAAATATCTTCTGAAAATTCTATTTTCTATGGCATATTCACACGTGACAGCTCTTCATGACATTTTCATGATACTGCGTTTTTTTTAGGAACACATGATTTTTAATAATTGTACTGTTATAAAAAATAACGGCCGTGGCTGTTTTGACGCATATATTGGTTGAACATATAGTACTGTTAAAGCACATTTAACAGTATGGTATTATGAAAAAAATATTTGCATAACATCCTTTAATTAATTAAAAATAACATATCTGTTATAGAAAATATGTCTAATATTAACGTATGTTCGTGTATTTTGCTTTGCAAAAATTGTTAAAATTAGTTATTTTTACACAAGTGGTGTCGCTAGTAGTTCGCTCTGGCTAGTTCAGTGTTTATTACTTTTAAACGTCAACTTTCATTCGCTACTTGTTTTATACCAAATACCATGATTTGTGAGTTCCTTAGCCTTGTTTACAAATATATCAGTGTCTTCCGAGAACATCTACATAGAGTAGAATAAAACATCACCCCGTAATTTAGCAGTGAAATACATATTGTAGATTTTTGAATAAAAACACAATTCAGCCGATTTAAAATGACTATATTCTACGTAATCGGCGCCTATTCATTACAAACTCTGACACAATGGCTCCATATAGGTTTTATTGACATATCAATATTGCCTGCGCGATATTTTCAATTAAATATTCATCCTACTCCTGCTATTTACTAAACCAAAATTATTTACACTTTATTGTGCAATTAATTTACTATATGGATGCAATGTACCAATAGGTAAAATATATGAGGTAATACAATATTAATTTTAATATAAATTTGATTGCAGGTATAACAGTGAAAATTTATAGAGACCGTATGAAAATTAATATTAACAAAGCTGTCGTGAAGAGAGCACCACAAATAATAATAAAATATGAGTAAAATGTAATGGATAAAACTGTAGAATGCTATGCAAAATTAATATGGAAATTCTTGGCGTTTCCTCATGGAAAAGAAATAAATTATTGTGTATCTCTAATTAATATTTATGTGGAATAATGTACAAATTTACATATTTTTATATTACGACTTTCATTAAGAAAAGCAACCAAGAATAATAATGAGTTAGGAAAGTATTTGACTAAAATTGTTTTCATGTTTAAGAAAATTTATTTTCATAAATAAATCTTGAAATTAATTTAATTTTAACATAAAATATAAAAGATTTTATGAATTTTTATTATATCTTCCATTTATAGGTGGGTACTTAATTTTTTGTGGAGTGGTACATTACATACAGCAGAGCTCGATGCTGGAATAAGCATTTTTGCGTTATGTATGTCGTATGTCTTCCGGTCCGGATTAGCATTTCTTTACGCCCTAGGCCAAAATTCATGACTGTACCCCTTCTCCCCTTTCCCCACTCCCCCTTTCAATATATACCGAGTTTTATAATGTTTGATTTCATTAAATTATTGTTCTATACGGTGTCTTTATGAGTTTATAAACGCATTGATAACATGTTAAGAAGATCTGTAAACGTACTGTTTTTGGAGCTTTTCATTTTCTAAAGATGGTATGACTACTGCTTTTAAAACTGATACATAAACGACATATCAACATCAATTTGCTGTCAGTCAACAAAGAATTTTCATCCCTGAAGTCCATTTTGCTACCAACGTAACTGATTTTACAAGTCGCATTTATTAAAAATCTAATAGAATTATAAAATTACCCCAAAAGAAAAAATATTATAAAAAACATAAGAACTGTGATTGCACTCGTCCTTTGTAAAACTCACCGCGAAGTGGCTCGTTTTCCAAAGTTGAACTCGTGGGTTAACACTTTGCCTTATGAAATTTGTTTTTCAATATACCCACTATTATCAGTCATCAATGATACATTTACCATCTTTTTATAAGTAGCTAAAGATTACAACTTTTATTTTGCTTCTCTATCTCTCAAATGAAACGCATGTAAACAATAATTTTGGACTTATTAGATGCAGTTTTTAATTCTGAACAGTTTTCGTATTTATACTTTTATTCTAAAATTCATAGAGCAGAAATTACAGTCATGAAAATTTTACCATTGTATTTGCTAAGATTCATAAGTAGACACCCGGTATATAAATATTAGAATTATTTAAAATATTCGAAGAGTCATAGCTCAACAGAATTTACCAATCATTCTACTATATTGATTTTGTATAATTAAAGCAAATGTGACTGTTTACGTCGTTTAGTAACTGCAGGCACTTCTCTCTTTTCGTTTTTCTATTTATTCAACTACTCGATGTGCGCCCCCCCCCCCTGCCTACGCCATAGGCCATGGTCTAGGTTGGCCTTATGGGTAATCCGGGCCTGTATGTCTTTATAATTTTTTAACTATATCCATTGAATATGAAGTATAAAATGTAATCAAGTCGTATAGAGAATAAATGGATTGATTCTGTTCACATCTGTAAATCTTACAGATCTGTAAATTTGTAAATAATGAACAAAATCGAAACGGAAACTGCCTCTCTTATGTATAATTTTATATTAATCAACAAAAATAGATGCGTTTTTGTCAGATTTTTACAAATTTACAAATGTGAACAGAATCGACCCAAAAATATTTTTTAATATTTGTAATAATATTAAATATGGAAAAATGATATTTAACAGTGTTTTTCAAGAAAACTGTTAAAATCTTGAAATGAGGGCACTTTCGGTTGACCATTTATAACCAAAATCTAATAATCTCTTCACATGGATGTATAGAAAAGAAATACGAAAGAATTATAATTTTTTGAATTGTAGTATTTGAGTTATCGGATCCGAAAAAATCGTCACACACACACACACACACACACACACACACACATATATATATATATATATATATATATATATATATATATATATATATATATATACACACACATACAAACATACATACATACATACATACATACATACATATATTCATACATATATACATATATACATACATTCATACAGACATCGTCGTAATAATAGTAAAATCTTATTTCAGGGACTCTAAAACGCGCTTATTCATCAAAAACTCACTACCGAATTTTTTGACCAAAGACAATACCTTCCTTACCTAAAGGTGACGGAAGGTAAAAAGTGTGTTCCTGTATGTCTGTTGTCTTAATTTGCAGTCGTAGAAAATGTATAGTATGTGACTCGTTTTATAAACTCTTTAGACACTTATCTTAAACCGGCTTAAGCGTCGTTTACTTAAGTAGAATATAATAAATATATCGTAACATAACCTACTTTTTTTAGTCTTCCTATATCTACTCATTTCTTATTCCACTTCTGAAGCTGATAAAAAAAACATTCTTCTTGCAAATGACACGCTCATAAAATCCTGGCATATCCCCCGGTTTAGATTTAGGTCTAGGCTGATATGCTGACCACATACATAGCCAGCACTTCTCCTGCAGGGCTGCCAACGTCGCGGAATGAGAATTTATTCGCGCGCGCATAAAATGCTCTATTAAACTTGGCGAAAGCAGTTTTATAACAAAGCAGGGCGAAAGGTATTTAACTCAACATTAATTATGCCACATTGTTCAGACGAGAAGCAGGGGTGGAGTGATATTTAAAGCCCATAAACAACAATCAGGGACGGACTAGGAATGGCGGGGAAAATTTATGTAAATTAAATTTTAATATTTACCTTTTGTTGTGAAATAAATTCCGAACTCGTTATAGCTATTAACATACCTAGGAATGTTATGTATATCATAACTGCCGAAGATGTAGGTTTGAAATCCGAGCTCGTAGAGCGAGGATTTTAAGACATCTAAGGCTTGTTATGATTAATAACATCCGTGGTTTGTTCAATAGTTTATCGGTTTCAGAAAATTAAGACATTATTGATAAATACTATTTTTTTGAAATTCTCTCATTAATGCTACTTTCAGATTGCTATGGTTAACAGAACAATTATTTTGGCATATGTCAATATGACAAATATTCAAATTATGTGCTTTGTTCCACATGTTTATTACTTTAGAATAAAGTAGACCGTATTTAGAACGATAGGCTAACATTATCTGTATGTATTAATGAAGAGCATTATATTTGCATTTTATTTTATTTTCATTTTGTAGACCGTTGTTGACAAGTCAGTATGGTAATAATATTATCATACAGATACAGTTATTACTTAGTTACCAGCCTACTTTTGTACATGTAAACAATGGAATAATATCCTGAAACTGGTAAATACTATTTTCCCACTCTTAATATCGTAAGTAGGCTATTAGGCCATTATTTGTAGAGATGTATGTGTATTTTAATGTCAAGATATCGGTTTCTATTAGCGACGGGAAGTAAGGAATTTCCTTACCTCCCTACAGCTGAACTTACCGCCCTCTTTGTGAAATACCAACAGTTAGATATTTTAAACTTGTGTCAAATATTTATTCATTCTTATAATTTATAATTTTGAATTTAATTTCTACCAAATTGCTCTTATTTCATAAATATTTCCATTCAAAAGTTACCGTTGACGTGACATATGTGACAGATGACAGCGTTTTTCTTCTTAAATTTTCCGTGGAATACTTAGATTCCTTTTTTTAATGTATTAATATTCTACTATATTTCTTGACAGCATTGCCATATCTGGCAATGAAAATGAACAGGTAAAAAATCTGAGCACATAAGCTCTCGCCAGATATTTTACCTGGTTGTACGCATAAAACAAAAAATATTTATAAATACAGATACATATATTCATGTCTTACTACAAAATAATTCTCACATATATTTACAAAATCTATGGGATATTTTAATATAAATTATGTACAATAATACATTTTCTTTGTATTCAATATCCTGAAATTTTCTTTTTCTACTTTCTTTATCTTTTTCTTTATATTCGTCATTTTTTCGCAAATTCTTTTTATATTACGTATATTCTTTTACTTTATTGACTTTTTTTTTATTTTCATAATCTTCATAATGATGTACAAATATTTTTGACAGTAGCATACAAATATTTTTTTTACAGTAACATTTATGTGTCATTTCCAAATATTTGAATTTCTTGCCTTGAAGTAGTTTGATCTGAGATTTTTTACATCAAATTATTTTTTGTGCAACCGGACGCTAAATAAGCATTTCGCAGCCGCAATATGTTGTTATGGTAACGGACGCGAAATGAATTTCGCGGCCGTTGTCATGGTAGCGGCTGCGAAATTAGGTAAACAATCAATTTGACACATGAGAATTGCATGTTTTGTTTATCAAATGTTAATCCCACAGCCACCTTGAAAGCTAACTTTCTAATAATAATGAAACTGTTGAAAATTAATCAAATTTGTAATTACATATTTTTTAGGGTTGCACAAAAAATATTGTGTATACCTTGTCCGCGAAATCCTTTAGCGCCCTCGAGATTGTCTTGCCTCGGCCACAAGCGGCCTCGGCGACAATTTTTCTCTCGGTACGCTAAAGAGTGATTTCGCGGCCTTGATATACAAATAACTATTATATGCATTTCTTTATCTCTAAATCTATAGAAGATATAATAATGAATTTATATTTTTTGAATAAAGAATTTAACGTTCTTTAATATAAGTATTTACATAAATTTTCGATAAATAATATTTAGATGATTTTTTTCTTGTAACTATTTTTTCCGGTTGTCCAATTGTTACCAAAACATAATCAACTCGTCCTATTATTGTTAGATTGAGGAATCCGTAGTTAAAAATGTCTTAAGTCTTATCTTATAGTATTTGAGAAATTGTGGATCCAACATCCACACACACACACACACACATCCACACCCACATACACACGCACACATACATTCACAAACACACACACACACACACACACACACACACACACACACACACACACACAGACACACATACACACACGGACATCATCGTAAAAATGTTATAATCGGATTCTAGGGTCCTCATAATGTGTTTATTCACTAAAATCTGGATATGTGATTTTTAGCATGAATGCAATACCTCTCTTAGTGAGAGGTAAAAATAAATCATCGGGAATGGAAAAAATCTTATACGCAACATGAGATGTAGGTACATTTGACCAATCTCGAATCTCCTATAGTCCTCGCTATCGCTCGGGCGCACAATCTTCCTCAATTAGTAAATGGTACCTACATCTCTTGTAGCATTATTAAATCTTTACTTATAAAACCATTCTCTATAAGTGTATGTGTAGGAAGCACGTTCAAAATACCTTTGTCTCTGCCCTCAAGAAAACACAAACATCTATTATTATTATCATCATGTGTACAAGATAGGATATAGCCATTTTCCTGCATCTTGCGATAAGTTCTGCTACTTCTTAAAATTTCCAATTGCAGCTTCACTGTCGACATAAATCCGGGCGTTATTGGTCACAGAGGAGCTAATGACCCCCCAGCATTACTTTTTATTAGTTTAGCACCCCCACCCGCTGTAATGGAGATATGGACGACTATTTATTTGACCACCAGGAAACTTCATAAATGTGTCGTTTAAATTTCCAATTTTTGCGGCGACGATCCTGAGACGCGCGTCAGATACGGACAATCAAATTAAGCGGAAATTTTTACGAATTAAAGAAAAGAACAGACGATAATCACATTAGGAATTATCGGCGTTTGGCGGGTCAAACGCTAGAGGAATTACTAACAGCTAGAGAAACCGAAAAGACGGAAAGATAAACTCTTGTTATTAATATTGTCACGTCTTCAGAAAATTTGGTGGTAGCACTTTTGCTCCTGAAGATTTTAATTAATATTAAAGTTTTACTTTCTCGAATATTATGAGAGTAAGAAATCCCTAAAAGAATTTTTTATTATTTTTTGATGACAGCGATTATATATGAATGTTAATAAATATACTATTATTCACGAAAGATGACTATTCAAGGTCATTTGTTCGAAGAAAGAATTCACATCACTTTATAGCAGTAGCTTAGCAACATTTTGTATTAGAAAGAGAAAGATTATTTGACCTATGTCTATTTGATTTATGTTGTGTGACAGATATACGTAGAATAGTGGCATTACTTTCTAACGCACTATAAATAATAATGACGTATGTCGTAGAATTACAGATACCTAATTATCTACTACACTGCCGTCTGTGCTAATATTTACCCAGTGGCGTTGACATTTAAATCATATTATTATTCCTTGGTTTACAAGTTAAGTCCATGTTTTTGTATTTTGCAAAAACAAGGCAAGAACATAAATCTTTCAGAAAGGCATTATTTAGAATGAAACATAATTTTCAAATGAATTACTCTTATTTTTTCAGTTAAAATGTGTCCATAAATATTTCATGTTGCACGCCTATGCATATGAAATGCAATGAAGTTATCTGCAAGTAATATCACACGACTCACAAATGACCTTGAATAGTCATATTTCGTGAATAATAGTTTACTTGAAATCTTGGTTAAACAACATTATTCTTACAGAACTTATGTTTTGGTATACACTTATATCTTCTTTCGAGTAAGTAAGAACTGACACATTCTTTAAATCATGTACACATATTAATTTTCGACAGTGGTGGCTTATGGGTGGAAGATTTTGTTGAATTTGATAAATATTTGCACTTCCCTACGCCCATCTCGCTTCGGATGAACTTTTTCTTTATTTTCAAACGTTTTTCATAATTTAATGCATTATTGTTTTTTAGTTTTTACCTCCCGTCATACCGTAGGTAAGGGGCAATGTAATCGTGTCAAAAATTCGATGGTGAGTTTTCAGTAAATAAGCACGAATTCGGGTCCCCACAACAAGTTTTTACTATTTTTACGATGATATCTGTGTGTGTGTGTGTGACGATTTTTTCGTCCACGATAACTCTTATAACTTCCGAAAATTTCTATTTCCATATTTAAGCTTCCTGCATTCATATAACGAGTTGATTAGATTTTGGGTAAAATTAATCAACTAGAAATGATACTTTATTAAACTCTGAACAGATTCTCGTGAAAAATATATTATGATATAGTACTCCAAAACTTGTCAAATTTAGTATTTACGACTTTTATATGAAGGGGAACAACATATTAGATTTTGGATACAATTGATAAACCGGAAGTAATACTTTATTTGAAGCTCTGAACAGATTTTCGTGAAAAATAAATTGATACAATCCAAAACTTTTCAAAATTGGTATTTAAGACTTTTATATTAATGAGAACGACATATTAGATGTTTTCTAAAATTGATAAACCGGAAGTACTACTTTACAGGAAGCTATAAACAGATTTTCTTGAAAAGATATATTAAAACATGATCCAAAACTTCTCAAATTTGGTATTTAAAACACGTGTATAATTTGAAACAACATTAGATTTTGACTATACCTATATGATAAACCGGAAGTGGTACTTAATTTGAAGCTCTTAACAGATTTTCGAGGAAAATAATAAAATATAATCCAAAATTTGGTATTACAGACTTCTATTTACTGGAACAACAACTTTACTTAAAATTCATTGCTATTTCAAACATGGAATTGACGGGAAGTCATATGTTGGCCACATCAGATTTTTTAAATTTCTTGATGAAATATACAACCGAACTAACGTTGTCACTATGCTCTACTAGAAATATGTCTTGGTCATTGATCGTGTATAAGCGAATAGGGTGGTAGTTGTCTTCGTCTAATGCAAGTAAAGTTACAATTAGTTTGTCTTTGTCTGAGGCATGGGCTTGTACATGCAGTATGTAACACAACGTAGTTACAAATTTGATGTGACCCAAGCAGCTCTCCTACTCGCGCCATACGCTGTCTTGTTTTCAACATGGCGTCTTGTCAAGCAACGGTAACTACTTTATAAAGAATTATTAGATTCAAAATATTTTATAATTTTTATTGTTTCGTTTTTTGTGCTTTGATAAATTTGGAAGGTCATTGATCAAATGGCCTAATAGAGGAATCGCTAAAATAATGTAACAATACATTTGTTTTATATTATTTCTCCTTCCTTCATCAATTTCCACTTGATTATCTTTACTCCAATCGTTATTTATAATACTGGTATATTTACTATGTATTTTATTTGTTTTACAACAATACTAAATTTGTTTTCTGCTTTTTCTAGGTTGGTGTCCATATTTTCCTCTTCTATCTTCTTGATTTGTAAGTAAATAACCTTAATTAATAATTAAATTAACTATGTTTTGTTTACCTCTATTTCCTATTCTATAAAAGGTGAAACTTGTTTTTAAAAACAAAACACACTTGTGGTACCTAGAGCAAACAGTAGGTGTCGCTTAATTAAAACAAACGACAAGCTCTGGGTCGTCCTCCTAGACCACAAAGCAGACTTGTCAGGTCTTCTAGCTAAGTAAACGTAGCTTTTGAATTTTCTATTATTTTCTTTGAAGCTGTATTTTTGCAGAGCTTTTATGAAACGATGAAACCGCGAACATAATGAGTTTCAAATAAGAGAAAAAAGAGGCACCATGCATATTGTTTGCGGAATATAATATCAGATATATGAATGATAAACAAAAGTTGCAAAAAAATATTTATAGAGAGAATGTTTAGTATTTATTTTGAAGTTGTAAATACCTAAAACATTTGTAGAAAATATGAATTTTTTTATAATGAAAAATACACCTGGAACAAAATGTTATGTTTGAAAATAAAATATTCGCAAATATTAAATCAAACAAAAAATGTTTTGCACTTCTTTCGTGAACACGTTCATTGCGTTTACGGGCCATTTCGTCATTTGTTTCTTTTTACATTGCTAGTGCGGCCAAATTTAAAAATAAATAAAGGGAAAACAAATTTTTAAAAATCACTTTTTTGAGGCGTTTAATCCTTAATGCATATTATAAAAAATATAATTTTTTATGCGGTTGTAATACTATATAATAATAATAAACTGGACTCAATTTGACGAAACTCGGGTGGTTACATTTATTTTATAGAAATTAACCTTCTTTTTTCCATAAAAACTGCCAAAATCACTTAAATGTTGCTTTTCGCGCCCTACATTTTGTGCAATTTAGTGTTTGTATTGGTTTTGCAACTATACATGGTGTTTCAAATATACTGTTAAATGTTGTGGCGACCTTGGCTAATATTTAATTTTCGAATAACTTCGTAACTATTAGAAATTGAGAAAAACGTTTCATATAAATTTTTATTGTTTTTTATAGTCTATTTACTGACTTAGACAAAATTTTGTTCGATCATTTTAATTTTTCGCTTTTCTCGGAAGCAGTTGATCAGTCCTATATAGTGCGCGAGCAGACACGTGACTAGAGGGACCTTGACGTGTTTAGAATCAGCCGATTTGTGTACGCATGTCATTTTGACAAGAACATTGTCAATTTGACAAGACCAATGTTTTGACTTATTTTGATTTTTAACTGCTAAAATGTTATTATTTTCAATTACATGTGTTTTACTGCCTAAAAATTGTAAAATATTAACATTTTAGCAATTGAAAATCAAAATAAGTCAAAACATTGATCTTGTCAAAGCTTTTTTTTTACTTATTTTGGTCATTACTATATGCCCTTAAATTTTTTTACAGTGTTTTTGAAACACTCTGTATATAACCATCAAAATAAATTCTAGCTATAATTCCTATAAACGTTTTCACGTACAAATCTTATAAAAAAATGTAAATAAAGGATTTGAAATTTGAACGTGATAAAAATAATATTAATTGGATTAATAATACAAGTAAATTTGAAAACAAAGTTAATACTATTATATTTGTTTTAATTTACCTTCAAAATATATTTATAGTATGCATTTATTTTCCAATCGGCTGAAGTCTGATATCTATTGATAACGAGAATTTTTAATTATTTCAAAAAGTAATAATTTAAAAAAATCTGATGTGGCCAGCACATTACCTTCCGTCAGTTCTATGTATTTTGTAAAAATTTCATACAGAAAGTTCCTTGCTAAAGATTATATTTCTTATACTTTACATTCCGGCAGTTACATGTATTTTATGGAAATTCCATACAGAAAATTTATAGCGAAAGATCCTATATTTCCAGTAAAATTATAAGACATACACACTATGTCAATTTCACTTGACACTGACATCTTTCAATCAAAATTTTATTAATATAGTAGTTGTTTCCATAGCTATGGCTACTTTATGAAATTTAATTTCTTTATAATTTTTTAACTCTATATCCATTTAATATTAAGTATAAAATGTAGTCAAATCGTAGAGAGAATAAAATATTCTTTAAAATTTATAATAACATTAAATATGAAAAAATGACATTTAACATAGTTTTTTCAAGAAAAACTGTTAAAATCTTCAAATGAAGGTACTTCCGGTTGTCCAATTCTAACCAAAATCTGATCAGCTCTTCACATGGATGTAACGAAGAGATATACGAAAGAATTATAATTTTTAGAATTGTAGTATGGAAGTTATCGTAGACGAAAATTTTGTTACATACACACACACACACACACACACACACACACACACACACACAAACACAGAGACACACATACACACACACACACACACACACAGACACACACACACACATCAACGTAAAAATAGTAAAATCGTATTGTAGGGACCCTAAAACGTGCTTATTCATCAAAAACTCACCACCGAATTTTTTGACCAAAGACAATACCTTCCTTACCTAAAGGTGACGGAAGGTAAAAATCACCGAACGTGTCAAAAGAAAAAGTTTGCTCCTGTGGACTAAATTTGAAGCCCGACGCGAAGCGGAATGTCTTTATTCATCCAAGAGTGTTAACTTCTTTTGGCCTGAGATATGCAGAACGTTTTACATATTATTGCAATCAAATGTTTTTAAATTCCTTTTTAAATACATTTAACGCTTGTTGATATGTTAAGATATTACATGGCCAGGTGGCCATACCACAAAACAATAAGGCATTGTATTGTTATCTATTTGGTTATGTAATATTTTTTAAAATGTTAAGCTTGGAGTTTTGGAGGCAATATCCAAAGAAATTCCTCAAGAAATTCTAATAAAAGCTAGTGAAACCAGTCGCCGGACGTTTGCTCTACTTTACCGCCCGAATGTGTTACTTTACAGCCCGCGGGGTGTAATCTTCCAATTTCAGCCATGGTAACCAAGATGTAAACAGACAATTTGAATGCAGTTGTGCGTAAATAAAAGTACAGTCCGCCCCTGGTACAAACATACAAAAATGTAGGTATTTATTTTCAATAGGAACGATTTGAAATACATACTTGTGTACATACACAACGGATTTATGCAAAAACAATATAAAAAGTACACAACAATGTAGAACCAAATCATGCAGAAATATTTTCCTGTATTTTACCTTCATGATTTTACAAATAAAAATAATCGTCCTAATGAAAATCTGTTCTAAATTGAAGAGAACTCTATGTGAGGCAGTTTTATTCATAATTGCATTGAATTTTCACGTATTTCTCAAGGATGATTAATTATTTTTTCACTTGATGTCCGAGGAAGAACAAGGCAATATATCAAATCTGTCTCAAGTTAGAATGGAAAAAGGAATCAATAATTTTATATTGGCGAGGTGGGGGAGTTTTATTCGTGATAAATGGAAATAAAAATTTAAAACAACTCAATAAAAGATTTTATTTTACGAGGAACTGTGTTTTATGGAGCACCTACACCAAATTTTTTCATATTTATACACTATTACAACTAAATAAAATTGTGCAAGTTTCACAGGGATTTTATTAGTCGGTTTGTAACCACAAATGAGACCTAAATTCTTTATTCGTTACTGATGGAACAAAAAGTCATAAGTCGATGTTTATAATTATTATGTTTGAATTAAATTTAGAGTCCTAACGTATACAGTGTTTAATAAAGAATAAAAAAATACTCGCCATGTTTCACAAGATTTTACAATTTGAATCAACCTCTTAGTCATTTTTGAGATGATGCCGACCCCAGTTATTAACTAAATTATCTTTGGATGGATTTCATACAATAAATACCATTTTCCAACTTAATTAACATGCTTAGAATGAAGTAAACTGCAAATGTTTTTGACAAACGCGTTACTGGTACTTATTATTATTATTTTTAATTAGTTGAGAGCTTTAAGCGCTAGTTACTTTTGTGACTGTGTCCTGTAAGATGTATTTCAAAATATAGATAATTTTATAAATTTATCTATAAAATATATAGAAACCTGTAGAAAATATAATAATCTTTAATTTTTATAATAACATAAATAAAAATCTGGTGTGGCCAATACAATACCTTTCGTTATTTACAGCCAGAGTCACAAAAAAGATTAAGTTTTTTGGATTAACGAATTTTGCTCTAATTTTGACAGTTTATTTCTTAAAATATAGTCAAGTAACCACCTTTTTTTAAACCCCTCAACATGATTAAATACCAAATACAGAGTGGGTTCACATTCACACACATCCATGCATTGGGATTCGAACCCAGAGCCCCGAGGGTACTCATGACATGAGGAGTTGCTTTAACCATTAAGCCAACGGAACTATAATAAAATGAAGATTAAATTTTAAATACCGGGATAGAATAGAATTCACTAATCCAAAAATGAGGATTACCTTAAATACATACCTACATACTTACTTATGCTGGAAACTGTATTGAATTACTTTTCTATTGTTCTATTTACTTTTTCCTTTATAAAACGTTACTAATATTAATTTGAAATGATTATTTCTTTAACAGTGACATTTATCTGTCAATTACATACATTTGGATAAATGCGCAACCAAGGAGTTTTGTTTGTGTAAAGCGTAGGCTCCGGGATTTAAATTATAGATAATTTTATAAATTTATCCATAAAATATATAGAAAAAGTATTAATGCAAATCTGTAGAAAATTTAATAATCTTTAATTTTTATAATAACATTAATCTCGAAAAAATAACATTTATAGGTATTTTTCGAAGAAAAACTATTTTGAGCTTCTAGTAAGTGCCATTTCCGGTTATCCGATTTTCACCAAAATCTAATGGGCTCTTTCCAATACAGAAAAAGTTTGAAATACAAGATTTCAAAATTTTCTGAATGATTTGAATTAGAGTGGAGGATCAACACACACATACACACGTACATCATCGTGAAAATTTTAAAATTGGATTCTAGGAACCTAAAAACGTGCTCATTTACCAAAATCTCGATATACGATTTTTAGTTCCCTAAACCTCCCTTACCAAGTGTAGCGGGAGGTAAAAAGAAAAACTATTTTGAGCTTCAAGTGACATTTCCGATTATCCGATTTACACCAAAATCTATTGGGTTCTTTCCATATTAGAATAAGGTAGAAATACAAGGTTTCAAAATTTTCTGAATGGTAGTTAGAGTGGAGGACACACACACACACACACACACACACACACACACACACACACATATATATATATATATATATATATATATATATATATATACATACATACATACAGACATCATCGTGAAAATCTTAAAATTGGATTCTAGGGACCTTAAAACGTGGTCATTTACCAAAATCTCGATATGCTATTTTTAGCACAATCCCTATTCCTCTTTTACCAAGGGTTGCGGGAGTTGAAAAAATTGTAGTAGTTACTTAAACAATCTATATAAACAAATGAATGCCGTTGTCATGTTGATGAAATCCGGCTTCGCAGCCCAAACGTACTTCTCGTACAGTATTTTAGTATTGTTGCGATGAAGATAATGACCTTAACTCTACGAGGCGTCTAAAAACAATCCGACCTTCAATTTTCCTGCGCAAAATAGTGATGATAGTATTCGTTGGATTTCCGAACGTGTTGAGCAAAGATCATCACGAATACGCATCGGAAGGACAAACAGTAACGAAAGAGTACTATCAAGAAGTCCTCCGCCATCTCCGTGATTCAGTTGGACGCATAAGACCAGACCTCTAGGAGGCGAACAACTCAGTTGTATCATGACAAGGTTCAAACTCATTCAACGCACCTGATACAAATTATCTTGGTGAAAAATGAAATTCCAGTCGTTTGCCAAGCTCCATTTGTGACTTCTAGTTGTTTCCGAAATTAAAGAGGCCACTGATATGATCCCGTTTTGAGAGCTGCAGACCATTCCAGAGGCGTTTCCAACAGTGGAAGGATCGATGGGCTAAATGGGTGGCGACTCAAGGGGCCTACTTTGAAGGGGATTAGGGTTCCAACCTCGTTAGGTACACAATATTTTTCCCATTCGCAGATCGGATTCTTTTTTGACAAGCCTGGTATTTCGCAATCAACTTAGAAAGCAACTTTTTACCTCCTTCATTTAAAATCTTTTTGTCAGTAGAAAGCTTTTTTACAAAACTACTATTCATCTCTCCTAGTTTTTAATTCACCATCAGGACTCTCTTTCGTGCAAAATCCTCATCTTTATGATGACTCCTTTGTGCTCGGGGACCAGATAATAATTCTGCAGTGTCGTCACCTCTACCTCAAACGCGTACATTTCAAGTAATCCCGTGATTAGTGCCAAGGGATTCCGGGACTCAATAAGGGACATGTTCGCATCCTATCGCATCGAGCCCCTGCCTTACGTTTCTGAATTCATTATGAACGTAGCAATTAGACAGACGCAGAGGCAGACACACTGATTAATTATATGGAATCTGCAGATATGTTTGTTGCGAATTCAGCTTTGAACATACTGATCGAGATCACCAAAGGGAGATCATAATCATATTTTTATACGGTTTTACAAAGCCAGGTTCAATATGGTTTCATCATGGTTGTCAACCAGATAAAGGCCGGTGTGTTTAGCATACTGGATACTCAAAACACAAAATTGTGTAACATTAATGCCCGTATTCATAACACTTCGTTAATCACTTAATGATTCGTTACCTGGTAAACGATTCGTTAACTTGTAAATACTTTATTCATAAACAGTCGTTAACGTTAACGCGTCGTCAAAATGTTAACTAACGTTTGTTAAATTAACGCCCCGATTTTGACAAATTAAATACTTAACGAATCATTTGAAGTAATGACAGATGTCAATATTTGAATTTAATAAATTTCCTTATTTAAAAATAGTTCATTTTTTGCTTCATTTAAAAAGTACTCTTATTTATTTTATATTTGTTTCATTGGCAAGGTACGTAAATTGCATACCTACAAGCAGTACTGTAGTATAATTTTTGAAAATAAATTTAGAAAATGTCAATAAGTTCGTCAGACGATTCCGATGAAGAATTTATTGAATATGGCGTTTCAGTTTTATGTACCTCTTTGCTTGTATTCCCTTTTTTAGTTTGTCGATTTTTATTGTAATTTTGATTTTTTGCTGATGAACAATAATTTTGTACTGATTCGATAGGTATTGAATCATTATTCTGTTGGTCCACTGGTGTTAAAATAAATGTAGATGTGTTAATGTTATCAGAAATATTTCCTACTACTATCGGGGGTGTTTCAGAATTGTCTGGTATCGAAGAAATTTTATTTTCTCTATCATGATAATGAGACGCACTATCAAATAAATTAGTATCGGGCTTGAATTGAGGCTTTATTGCATTAATGAGCCTCTCAGCATTTGGATCTATTAATTTCGTGAATGTCCCTCCCCCAGTTAAATACATTTGTGCCTAAAATTAAGTATTAATTAATTACATCTACAAAATCAAGCATAATTTTTAATATTACTCTATCGCTGGCATTGTCTTTTCTAATTTTTCTTTTATAATTGTCATAAAATGTTTTTAGTTGATGCACAGTTCGCGTACCATTCACATTTATCGCATTTAATTCTGTAGCTATTTTCTCCCATGCACCCATTTTTTCTTTAACAGTCGTCCCATCAGTTTTTTTGTTTTCAATGATATGGATGTATTTCTCAAATACATCCAGAAAGAGCGAAATTTCAGCTTCTGTAAAATTCTTACTTCTCTTTTTCTCGTTCATTGTGACATATGTCAATTAAATGTGTCAAAATTAATAAACTGAAGTTGTAATTTCAATTGTAAAATTACAAATGTTACTATAAATGTAACTAATTATTTTTAACACAACGGTTCGTTAAAAATAAACAATTTCGTTTATGAATTTATTGTTAAAACTTAACGAATCGTTTTGCAAACGATTCATCTACAAACGAAGCGTTAGTCAACAGTTTTATGAATGTGGGCATAAATCTTTGTTTTCTGTAAAAATTATGAGCTCTAAATATATTAATCTCGTTGGTGTTCATACAATCAGTTATAAATTTCAAAATTTCTTTGCCTTCACCCTATTATCGAAATAGAAAATTGATCATTTATATTAAAACTAGACCTTAGTATGATAGGAACTATTCAAATTTTAAAAAATCTGATGTGGCCAGCACATTACCTTCCGCCAGTTCTATGTATTTTGTATAAATGTCATACAGAAAGTTCTTTGCAAAAGATTCTATTTCTTGTACATTACCTTAAGGAAGTTGATATATTTTATACAAATTCCATACAGAAAGTTTCTAAAAGATGATCCTATATTTCCAATAAAATTATAACATACTGTCAACTGCACTTGACACTGACACCTTTCAATCAGAATTTTCTTAATATAGCAGCTGTTTTCAGAGTTATAGCATAGCTGAGTAATATATATGATATTTAATATCTTTATAATTTTTTAATTCTATATCCATTTAATATGAAGTACAAAATGCATTCAAATCGTATAGAGAATAAAATATTCTTTTATTTATAATAACATTAAATGTGAAAAAATGATATTTACCATCGTTTTTTCAAGAAAATCTGTTAAAATCTTCAAATGAGGATACTTCCGGTTGACCAATTATAACCAAAATTTAATCAGCTCTTCACATGGATGTAACGAAGAGGAGTACAAAAGAATTATAATTTTTAGAATTGTAGTATTATAGTTGTCGCATTAGAAAATTTTGTCGCACACAGACACACACGTACATACACACACACAAACACACACACATATACACACACAAACACACACACACAAACATACACGCACACACACACACCTACAGACATCATCGTAAAAATAGTAAATTCGTATTCTAGGGATCCTAAAATGTGCTTATTCATCAAAAACTCATTACAGAATTTTTTGACCAAAGACACATTCCTTACCTAAAGGTGACGGAAGGTAAAAATGTTTAGGACGATGTTGTAGTAGATAGGTTAAGGATTTTATAAATGTTTTACATTCTAAAATCGATGGAGTGGTTATCAAAAAGTCTTATTTTTAAATTTTTGATCGATCGCCATTTTGTCATTTGAAACAATAAGAATATTTGTAAATGCAAATGTTTTACAGGGCTGAAAGATAATACTGAAATAATTTTTTTTCAATAGTTAAAATAAGTTAGTTTGACGATTTTTCGAAAAACAAAAGAACTCCAATAACTACAACCGGGGCATGAAATCAAAAATTGGAACTAAGAAAAGTTTTAATGAGTTCTAACTACTATTTTCAGGTGTAACGACTTTATATTAACACCCCATATACACTGAAGGGATACGATTTTCATTGAACATTATAAAAATAATTACTACTTCTTTCAAATGTAAACCAAATAGGAGTAATCATTTATTATTTAATTCGATAACTACATTTCTTATTAATTTTATTATATCTTCTTCATTAGTAGTATAAATAAGTCTAGCCAGACACGTACAAAATTAGGTGTAATTTTTTGAAGTTAAGTAGTTGTTTACCTCGTGTAATTGCTTTTCTCTGAGAAGCAAAATTCCCTTCCTGCAACTAGCAGCTTGTAAACACTTTATCTAAACCCGTTGCCTGCTAAACCAAATTATATCGCGTGGGTTACTACGTCTTTAATAGTTCACAAATATTTATTTGGAATAGATTTCAGCAGGACGAGATCGCCAATGTTTATATTCATAAGAACTTTAGCAAGATGTTTATATAAAACTAGAATTACTACATAAAAATGTAAATTGCAAGCAAATGGCGAATTTCTCCGTGAAATGAACATAATAGTAAAAAAAAACCTGAAGTTATCCACGTATCACTCAGCTGCGGGTCATTAGTCATTCGTTTTTACTTTTTCGTCTGATTAACATTTATCTATACGTTGTTCGTTGTGTATTCTTAGAATTTCATTACTGTTGCTTTGTTGCGTATCAAATCTATATTTTTCCATACAAACAGTAAAGTATCGTTCACAACAAAAAAATTAACGTAGCGGTAGAATTAGTGGCAGTGGTATGGCAGTGGTAGTGGCCTGGGTAAAGTATCATTCACAACAAAAAAATTAACGTAGCGGTAGAATTAGTGGCAGTGGTAGTGGCCTGGGTAAAAGATTGAATGCGTTATAGCAAATGTATTCGTTCACATCCAAAAATTAAGAAAATTAGTAGTAGCGCAGTGGCAATGGCAGCGGTAGGAGTTTGCAATCTCCAAACTTCTTCGTTGCCACTACGCTACCGCTTAATTTTTTTGACAGTTTTGGCGTTTATTGACACCTGATTTCTGATTTCATCAGATAAAATGAGCAATAGAAAAAGGATCATTTTGTGGTGTACCTTAGACGTTGCGCTATATAAACAAATACACTTATTAATAAACTCTGCACAATTAAAAGTTAACACGTGACTTACTATTTTCGCTTATTTCAAATGCAATTTGTGCCCACGCATTTTCTTTTTTGAAATAATTTTAAATTCCCTTAATCTCTTCGTTTATCTCACACAATGGAGTGCTTGTGGATAAGTGTAATTAATAAGTCATCATCTATGTCAGTTGCTTTTTGTGCAAAAATAAAATGACAGCTATAACTGTCAACCTTGCACCCTAGTAATTTATAATAAAAAAATCCTAGAAACTATAATTTCAATAATTTGTCATTGTGAACGGAAATAATTTTTACTATAAATTTCTTACGCTACCGATGCCACTAATTCTTACACTACCGCTATTTTTTTTTTATTTGAATGGGCCTTTACTGCTTTCGAGTACTATTAAAAATATTTTCTCACTATTTTCGCTAGTATTATGGCATGATGGCACAAAACAGCGTTTCACCGACATGTTTACTTTCGTAAATTTCAAGGTATCTTTAAATGACATTTTGACGTTTAACCTAATGTGACAATCAAAATGGCCGCGTTGATGAAACGCTGACGTCACTAGGCAAAGGACGAGGCGGAGAAAATCAGCTGCGTTTTGAACAATGTCATTTTTAATTGCAATTTTTTCAGTATTAAAAATCGATTAGAGGAAAATAAAAAATACGGGTTTATTATTTTTCATTACTCTATCGATTAAAGTTAAAAATGAAAAAATCGTGCATGACCTCATTCCGGGAACATTTGGCGCTGCCTTGGATTCTTATTGTCATGTATCTTTTCAAAATCATATTTCATTTTCTTTTTGCTTGTATTAATGCAGCACTCAGCTATCATGTGTGCGTGTTTTAGAGGAGATAATATTCGCTTATGTAAAATGGGATGTAAATCCCTTGTGTGCTTTTCGATTTAGCGTGTAAGTGTGTGAAGTCGACGAAGAATAAATGTACAGGACGTGCACGGTCCGTACATACCAACTAAAAAGCAAAATTGTCACAAAGAAAAATATCTAGAATCAATATATATGTATATATGTCGATTCCAGAAGATATAATTGTACATTTCATGAAAAGAACATCTTCTGGATTCGACATATAGCTACGTGAATAAATTATTTATTTACTTATTAAAAAGTACTGCTGTAACAACGGTTTTATGCCTCAACGTTCAACTACATCCTACTTATGTATTTTTACTCAATACATTTCAGAAATTTTGGACAAAAAAGATCAAGTAGACGATGTCTACACAGACTTTTCTAACACGTTTGATAAGCTAAACCATGTTAACTTCTTACATAAAGTTTGTAATTTTGGTTTTCATGATAACCTCGCGGAATTTTTTTCTTATTTAAATAACCGTCAATGAGCCTGTTTCACATTTTTCAAAAAGTATTTTAAATGAAAGTTTATGCAATATTTTTCTAATTAATAATTATTTTTTAATAACTTGTTGTTATTTTAGTAAATAATTAAATACGAATATTGGCGCTAAAAATAGTCATGAAAAACAACCCCTAACTCCTGTGTCGTAAGCACATACATTCACAGCCAATAGAAGAACAGTTTTTCCATCACCTACATTTATTTTTGTTATTTAGATAAATAAAGGTAGGCGATAGTTTGTCACATGTTAATAACAAACTTCTAATTTGACATTTGACGCTGACATTTTGCATTAAAAATGAGTAATAATGGCTAATACAGAATACACTCAAGCTAACTCGGACAGTTTACCGAAAACCGAAAGCTGGATCATGGCTGAATTTATATCAGACGACGGTTTTACTGTTGCCGAAATAAGGTGTGTTAGAGTTAAGGTAAAATAAAATGTAAAACCCAACCATCAGCTCTTCGACCTACTGCTTCCAGCCAAAATTTTCTTTTCTTCGCATCTTTTGGCATATTTATAAATTCAATAGTAGGTTTGCTCCTACCAGCATTTTTGCAAGAAGGCACAATACGATACTGTAAATTACTCATTTTATATTGAATTTTGTATTATCTAACACGAAACAAACTCAAAAATTTGGCACTTGTTTGACAACTTTGACAATATCAGACAATATATTTATCATAACACTTGAAACAAAACACAAAGAATTGACACTATAAGGGACCAATTGGAGCATTGGAGCAGATGAAGATATATGTGTTGTGACAGATTACGTGACTTTTTCAAAATATTATTCAAATTTCAAAAATTAATTGTGAAATATCTAATGGATATTTGGTGATATTTTCAAATTTGAGGCTATTTAAATAATGATATCTTTTTAAATTTAATACTTAGAAGGCATATAATTTTTTTTGCAATAGCCCTATTATATATATATATATATATATATATATATATATATATATATATATATATATATATATATATATATATATACAGGGTGTTATATTTTAATGGACCCAGCAAATATCTCGCTTATTTATGAAGTTGGCAATTTTTTTCATATAACATGATTTATACAGGAACATGTAAGCTACTTGATGACGGATGTACATTCCTGATACCACTTCCGGTTTATGAGTAATTAATATCTACTTTGAAATTTCAAATGGAACATACTATATTTTTTTTACAAATTTGAAAAGTGAATCAAATTTGCTTTACAATCATGTAAAATAATCCATATGTTACATTAATAAAAATTAAAATGGCGGGCACTTTTTTATACACCTAATTGGAAAGAGAATAGTGAGCCATGACTGTGGCTTGAATTAAACAATTAACTAAAACAATTGTAACTATTATTATTTAACGAAATAATATTTTTTTGTCATAATAATACAGAAAATAAGAATAAAGAACACAAGCCACAGTCATGGCTTACTATTCTCTTTCCAATTAGGTGTATAAAAAAGTGCCCACCATTTTAATTTTTAATAATATAACATATGGATTATTTTACATGATTGTAAAGAAAATTTGATGAACTTTTCAAATTTGTAAAAAAATATAGTATGTTCCATTTGAAATTTCAAAGTAGGTATTAATAACTTATAAACAGGAAGTGGTATCAGGAATGTACTTCCGTCATCAAGTAGCTTACATGTTCCTGTATAAATCATATTATATGAAAAAAATTGACAACTTAATAAATAAGCGAGATATTTGCTGGGTCCATTAAAATATAACACCCTGTATATATATATATATATATATATATATATATATATATATATATATATATATATATATATATATATATATATATATCACTAGAACTGAAACAATACTGCAGACATTTAATATTGACTCTATTAGAAACCGACACAAGAATATCTCTTTAACCCACCTAAGAAAAATTGTACATAATAAAATTGACAGTCCAGATTTAATAGCCATGCTAGATTTTCGCGTATCTAGTTATTATTCACGTTGCAATCAAAGCTTTTATCTTCCCGTAGCTAACTCTAATCTCCTGTAGAAATCACCTTTATATGTAATATGCTATTATCATAATTCTGTTTCTGACGAGATTGATATATTTTGTATGTTATTTTCTGTAACCTATCATATCATTTACTTGTTTTGTACCTGTTTGAGTAATAAATATTATTATTATTATCTATCCTATATTTTTCTTACTCGCTAACTAGAGATGAAAATACATGCCCTAAATATAACTGTTAATATTATACACAAGTAATCTTAGTTAAATGTCGGACAATATTATCTGTTGTTATGAAGCGGCAATAAACAGAAAATAATACCCTTAAATCCCTTTATCCTCCCTGTCAATTCAGAGCTATAGATCCCTATAATATAGGTCTAGTCATTTGATAATCCGTAGTATACATATTAGTTGACGCAGACTGACACATGTACAATAAATACATCATATATGTGCAAAACAGCCATGCAGCGTTGTTATCAGCAATTTTGTTTAGACATCATAAAATTATTATCTGATAACGGGATTATTATAAGTATAATGACAGCACAATGGAAAATATAAGAGGAGATATTGAGTTCATATTAGTTTTCCGAAAAAAAGTCTTCCTAACACAATTATAGATAGAGTATTTAGGTAAACGTGTATGTATGCTGCTACCATAAAATTTGTACAGATAACGGCCCGTATTACGAGACGCATACTAACTTTTCTGCGACTGCAAATTAAGACAGCAGAAATACAGAAACACACTTTTTGGGTTAATTGTTTTTAAACAACGAAAGCTTTTATACATTAATGTCATCTATGGCAATATGAAACGAAAACTACAGGAAGTTAACTTCAGCCCGAA
Organism: Harpalus rubripes; assembly: GCA_963082715.1. Lineage (NCBI taxonomy): Eukaryota > Metazoa > Arthropoda > Insecta > Coleoptera > Carabidae > Harpalus > Harpalus rubripes. Next base: position 3,224,736 of record OY720450.1, read on the forward strand.
TTATACCTCATTTCACGTAAAAAAAACTTTGCAAATAATAAATATTTATGTCTGTAAAAAAAAAGATTTGAATATTAAAAATTACAACAAAACGTGATTAAACATCACTTAATTCTGTAGATTTTTTTTAAATGTAACTATATGAGATCCCATCTCAGTATTAAACGAAGATATAAACTATTTAGGCTATATGAATCAAGGATATATTAGGTAAACAACGAAGAAAGAATTTGAATTAAAGATGTTTGTTAAAAATACCTTTAAACGTTATTAAAAATTAAAGATTATTAAATTTAAATATTAAATTTTCTATAGATTTGCATTAATACTTTTTCTATATATTTTATGGATAAATTTATAAAATTATCTATTATTTAAATCCCAGAAGAAAAAATCTTATGTGGACACCACACGACTTCCTTGTACGCAATTATAAAATTGAACGTATTTCACATTAACATCTATTTTTAATTCTTTTATTTTTTGTCTAATCCATAGCAAGCTTATTTACAAAAACCAAAAAATATATATGTTTTAAATTTTCATATCTCGCTTATAGAAAGGGCTATTTTAATAATATTGGTTGTGATACACGCAGAACTTAATTCTCTAAAACAATTATTTAAAGCATTTATTTCTAAAATCAAAATAAAACCATTTTATTCAAGTTAATAACTTTAGGTAATATATCACTTCCGGTTAGCCTGTTTTAACCAAAATCTACTATGTTATTCCAATTAACATAAAAGTCTTATATACCAAATTTGAAAAGTTTTGGATTATATTTTAAAATAGTTTTTTATTCAAATCTATTATAGGCTTCAAATAAAGTACCATTTCTGGAAATTATGTAATGACCAAAAAGGAAGGTACACAACTAAATGTTATAGCAGTCCTAAATACAAAATTTCAACTGTCTACGGCTTATCGTTTTTGAGTTATGCGAGATAGGTACGTACGTATAGACGTCACGACGAAATTAGTCAAAATGGATTCAGGGATGGTCAAAATGGATATTTTCGTTGAAATTTGAAAACCGAAATTGTTCGCGATTACAATACTTCCTTTACTTTGTACAAGGAAGTAAAAAGTAAATAGAACAATAGAAAAGGAATTCAATACAGTTTCCAACATAACTAAATATGTAGGTATGTATTTAGATTAATAAAAATTAACGATTCACAAAAGTGTTTAAGCTAATCCTCATTTTTGGATAAGTGAATTCTATTTTATACCGGCATTTAAAATTTAATCTTCATTTTATTATAGCTTCGGTGGCTCATTGGTTAGACCAATGTCCCATGTCATAAGTGCCCTCGGGAGTCTGGGTTCGAATCTCACTAAGGCATGGATGTGTGTGAATGTGAACCCACTCTGTAATTGGGATTTAATCCTGTTGAGGGGTTTAAAAAAAAGGTAGTTACTTGGATTAGATTAGACTATATTTTAAGAAATTAACTGTTATAATTAAAGTAAAATTTGCTAATCCAATAAGGATGAACTTAATCTTTTTTGTGACTCGGGCTGTAAATGGCGGAAGGTATTGTATTGGCCACACCAGATTTTATTTTTGAATTTTTCCAACAAACCAAAATAAACGCTATTTAACCATTGTATTGATGTTGCCATCATCCATCATATGTAACATATCAATAGACAGACGTTTGGAGAAATTTTGTTCTTCCATAATCTTGAAATTTTCTAAATCAAGAGTGTATTTTAGTGTATTGGAAGGCTATTGATCATTTATTATTTATTTACTGTCGAACTTCTAGCTTCTTCTAAATTGGAGCGATTTCTTTTCGCTGCCGTTCTGGCAGAAAATAAAATCTCTGTCGGGTCACGACCTCTGGTATACATAGTCGTAGTTCCGTTTGATTGCCGACCGCAGTTTGAATCCGTGATCAAGACGAAACTTTTCAATTCGCTGCAGCGAAGCTTCCAAGCTCTGAGCTTTACAGTTCCAGCATTTACACTTAATTGCTTTTTAAGAGCGGCATGACGGACAATTGTTGAGTGTTTGTTTGTTTTTAGCAGTGTTTTGTTCCAGCAGGAATCAATTTAGGGGTTGATGCTCGAATGTTTTTCGTCACAGGGTGACAACTTGCGAGGGGAAAATTTACAGTGGAAATAATTGAATTTAAAATAAATATTTAATGAATTTAAGCACTGCTGAGAGACGGTTAATTTATTTTACGACTTTTTTTATTAACGAAACATCATCGCCTTTAATAATATTACATTGTTAAATATATCGGCTTGGTGGCTGAGCGGGCTAGCGCACATCTCTTAGCCCGCAGTGACGTCACCCGAACCATGTTCCGTGCGTTCGATTCCCGTCGACCGACAATGTGTGATTTGTCGTAAAAAATAAATACAGCTACTTGTATTAATCACACTCGGATGCTATAAGCTGGTCATTTATACATCTTAAATAAATGTAGCAATGGCTGAAATCCAACTGGCAGTACGGCAGTGGTAAAACACTGCGGCTCGGTGAGTCCGGTTGAAGGGTAAACGGCGACAGCTGTATACAAGCCCTAAGTAGTAGTAAATATATAATTTTAAATTTTCTGTAAGAACTGACTTACCCTGATGAAGGAACAAGTATGTTTCAACGCGTTAGTCGACACTTTTGAGTTTTAATGACATCAAATACGAGATCAAATACACAAATTTGACTGTTTTTACCTCCCGCTACCCGTGGTAAGGGAGGTATAGGGATCGTGTTAAAAATCCTGTATCGAGATTTTGGTAAATGACCACGTTTTAAGGTCCCTAGAATCCAAATTTAACATTTTCACGATGATGTCTGTCTGTATGTATGTATGTATGTATGTATGTATGTATGTATGTATGTATGTATGTATGTATGTATGTATGTATGTATGTATGTATGTATGTATGTGTGGATCCTCCGCTCTAACTCAAATACTACTTGTATTTCGACCTTTTTCTAATATGCAAAGATCCTATTAGATTTTGGTGTAAATCGGATATCCCGAAAAACACATTACATGAAGTTCAAAATAGTTTTCGAAAAGTACCTTTAAATATTATTTTTTCAAGATTAATGTTATTATAAAAATTAAAGATTATTAAATTTTTTACAGATTTGCATTAATACTTTTTCTACATATTTTATGGATAAATAAACAAATAACTCCTTTGTTACGGTTATTCAAATGTATGTAACTGACAGATAAAGGTCGCTGTCAGAGAACTAATCATTTCAAATTAATAGTAACGTTTTAAATAGAAAAAAGTAAAAAGAACAATAGGAAAGGAAATGAATACAGTGTCCAGCATTTATGTATTTAGATTAATAAAAAATAACGATTCACGAAAAAGTTTAAGCTTAATCTCATTTTTGGATTAGTAAATTCTATTCTATCCCGGTATTTAAAATTTAATCTTCATATTATTATCAAAAAATCTGATGTGGCCAGCACATTACTTTCCGCCAGTTATATGAGGCATTTACGAAAATTCTACCGGTGAACTGTTACCTGTAAACAACTATTTATAAGGTTATAGCTACCGGAATCGATATTTTAAGAACGCAAGTGGTAAACAGAGTAGATACATAAGCCATAAAAAATTGAAAATTTGAAACAAGTTTGAAATTTGATATAGTTAACAAACTTTTAATGCACGCGCTTCGTTTTGCATCACTACCTTTTTTTTGAGATTAGATTCTTCATGAATCCGGTAGATGGATCTGTTAGATATTGTACAATTTTCGAACACGGTTACTTTTTACCACTCGTGTTTTCAAACACAGTGAGGAGATGCGGTATATACCGGTAGAATTTTCGTAAATACCTATGTATTTTCTATAAAATCCATACCGAAAGTTCCTTGCAAAAGAATATAAATTTCTTGTATGTACATTACCTTTTGACAGTTGTATGTATTTTATATAAATTCCATACAGAAAGTTTCGAACAAAAAGATCCTATATTTCGAGTAAAATTATAACACAAATATACTACGAATATGTCAATTGTACTTGACATTGACATCTTTCATTCAGAATTTTTTTAATATAGTAACTGTTTCAAGCATAGCTAGCTAATTTATGAAATTTAATTTCTTTATAATTTTATAATTATATCCATTTAATATGAAGTATAAAATGCAGTCAAATCGTTTAGAGAATACAATGTTCTTTAATATTTTTAATTAAATTAAATGTGAAAAAATGATATTTACCATGTTTTTAAATAACAATAATACACATTTTCATCCCTTAAAGTCAACTATCCGTGGTTTTATCTTAAATACTGTATGACTATGGTTTCGAATATTTGGTAACACGTAATCTACATCATAGCCGAGAAATTTTCCAAAATTTATCTTAATAAAATCAAAAAATCACGACTTGCTAAAAAAATCTGGTGTGGCCAACACAATACCTCCCGCCATTACCTGACAGTTTATTTCTTATAATCTAGTCTAATCTAAGCCAAGTAACTATAATTTTTTTAAACCCCTCAACAGGATTAAATCTCAATTACAGAGTGGGTTCACATTCACACACATCTATGCTTTAGTGGGATTCGAACCCACAGCCCCGAGGGCACTCGTGACATGAGGCGTTGCCCTAACCATTGAGCCACCGGAGCTATAATAAAATGAAGATTAAATTTTAAATACCGGGATAGAATAGAATTCACTAATCCAAAAATGAGGATTAGCTTAAACATTTTTGTGAATCGTTAATTTTTATTAATCTAAATACATACCTACATATTTACTTATGCTGGAAACTGTATGGATTTCCTTTCCTATTGTTCTATTTACATTTTTCTTTTTAAAACGTTAGTAATATTATTTTGAAATGATTAGTTCTTTGACAGTGACATTTACCTGTCAGTTACATACATTTGAATAACTGCGTTTTGTGTGGTCATTTACCAAAATCTCGATATGCGATTTTTAGCACGATCCCTATACCTCCCTTACCAAGGGTAGCGGGAGGTAAAAATCACGATCTGGTAAAACAAAAGCGTTAGTACATATACCGTTCCTTTATATTTGATATCTCATAATTTGATATTCAGAGCATATCTCAGTCATATGTCATCGAATGAGCAGTTAACCAAGTGCAAAGTGCATCGCCTTGCTTGAGTATATTAACGCATATGTGTTGTGTACGCCATATGTTTGCACATCCGTATCTATAGGTATGTGTGTCACGTACTTGACATATGTTACTGTAATACATACATGTTCTGTTGTATCACACTCTGGTGTGTGTTTTTGAATGATAATTATTAGCTAATTTATGTTGAAAATTAGTTATAATAAGCGTGATATATAGAGCGACGAAATATGATTGAAATTAATTACGCGTTTGGACATAAATTTAAAAGTTTATGTATAATTAGATTGCTTAGTTCTCATATATAATCATGGACGTGACATTATGCCAACATTTCATTTTCCATATATTTGAATTTCGTACCGTATGTTAGTCAAATAAATTTATTTGAATTATAAATGATACAAAACTGACAGTTTGTAAATATATTACTGTAGAATATAAAGACTTAAGACATTTTTAACTACGGATTCCTCATTCTAACAATAATGGGAAGAGTTGATTAAGTTTTGGTAACAACTGGACAACCGTAAGTAGTAGTTACAACAAAAAAATCATCTAAATATTATTTATCGAAAATTTATGTAAATACTTAGATTAAAGAACGTTAAATTCTTTATTCGATAAATATAAATTCATTATTATATGTTCTATAGATTTAGAGATAAAGAAATGCATATAAAATAATTTGATGTAAAAAAATCTCAGATCACTCTACTACAAGGCAAGAAATTCAAATGTTTGTAATTGACACATAAATGTTACTGTCAAAAATATTTGTATGCCACTGTCAAAAATATTTGTACATTATTATGAAGATTATGAAAATAAAAAAAGTCAACAACGCAAAAGAATATACGTAAAAAAGAATATAAAAGGAATTTGCGAAAAAATGATGAATATATAGAAAAATAAAAGGAAAGTAGAAAAAGAAAATTTCAGTGAATTGAATATAAAGAAAATGTATGTATTGTACATAATTTATATTAAAATATCCCATAGATTTTGCAAATATATGTGAGAATTATTTTGTAGTGAGACATGAATATATTGTATTTGTATTTAAAAATATTTTTCGTTTTATGCGTACAACCAGGAAAAATATCTGGCGAGAGGTTATGTGCTAGCCACATCGAATTATAAATGATACAAAACTGACAGTTTGTAAATATTTTACTGTAGAATATTCGTAGAATTTCTACACACACACATTTCAAAATTAACAAACACATAAATTACACGTCTTCATAGCCCTCTTGAAAACGTTTGTAGTATTCTTACCGTTGGTTTCATTATATCTTCTTTGCCAAAATCTTTCTTCAACATTTGCACCACTTCACTATACTTTACAGGGCCGCTCCGTGGGTATAAGCCGCCTTTGTGCAAAGTTATAATAAACGACATTGTTAAAAACGGTCGTTCTGAAAATCGTTAAATAAAGAAGTGAAGTTATTAACAACTTAACAAGTGAGTTAAAAGGCATGTCGATTCTCAATATTTATTACATATTTCTACTCTATTGACAACGTAAAGTGACAGATTTTGATTAGTTTAACGTTTGAGTTTTTAATAATGACATACGAAAATTCGGGGTGCAAGATGTTCGTGGGAACAATATTCTCTAATGGTAGATTTCATGATGATTTTGGGCTAATTAAATGACAAGTCTAGTTTTGCATTTCATTACTGATAACTGCTAGTTGGAATTTTTGCAATTCGTTGATTGATTTGACGGAAAATCTCTTTATAAGACCCATAACCAGGAGTTGAATTTAAGTGCTAGGAGAATCTGATGAAGTTCTTCAGTTTAGTATACATGTTTATTTAAATCCTATGGTTGAATGCGATCGATTTCGAAATTTCAAGAATCTTATCATCAGGCATGGCATGACCAGCGTCTAGAAGTTTTAGCAGTAAAAATAATACAAATTTGACATTGTTAAAATGACTGTTTAAATTTAAATGTGTAAGATAAATGAAAATAAATTACAAAAATTAATTTAGATATTTTCGGGAGAAAATCAGAAAATTTGTTCAATATTAATATATTAAGAATTAAAACATTTAAGTTTGGAATAAATGTAAATCTTTCATCTTGTGAGATGAGACCTTCGAGTATATACTACTTGAAGCATGAGACCATCCAATTCACGAATTAAATTAAAGAATGGATTACTAATATCTCGCAAATTTCTTTGCTGTCTAAAAATGTATATGTATAATTGTAAATAGTTTACCTTTACTGTCGTCCCTCTATTTCCAATAAAAGTTTATTTCCTAACACGAAATTTTCAAGAAACACCATTTAACAACGATTGTCCAATATTAACAACTGGAGAAATATAGTTGCTAGATTAACAACTCAACGTAACGACTAGTGGTTAAATTTTAGCAACATGATGTAATAGAGAATTGGGATTGTGAACCTAGCAACTGACATTCAATTTAACAACTGAAAATAGTTGTTAATTTTAACAACTTTGCTTAGAGAATTAGGCCGATAACCAAACTAATATAAAATGGCGAAATAATTCAATAACATAGGAATTCAGTTTTTTCTAATTTTAAAATCTTTAATTTAGTGGAAAGAAATTTGTAGAAATTTCTCACAATTTGCGTAGGTTTTATGAATTGTTTGTTGAAAATGTAAACCGTATATCGTCATTACCAAAATCTGCGAATGAAATCAGAATTATTCGAGAAAAAGTCTCATTAATTGTTACAAAATAAAAAAAAAATATTTTCGTTTGAAAAATCTTCTTTATTTAATTTCACGTGGAAAACAAAATATGAAATGGAATGAAAAGAACACAATTTAAATCTCTTCTTAATGTATAATACTTGAAAAAGCAAGACTTTTGGAACTTCATTTTCATGTTTTCTTTGTATGATTGCGTTTTGAATTATTCAATGTTTTGTTTCCATAAACAAAGGAACTGCTTTTCTTTCAAACATTAACATCTTTTATAAAATTATAAATCGTTGAATGGATGGTTCCATAATTGACAAAATTAAATTAATAATTTAACAACTTATACCCAAAACTAATCTAGAAAAGTCAAAGTGTATTGAGACTTGTAAAGTCAACAATACACTTTACACTAAATACATATATACTATTATTCACGAAAGATGACTATTCAAGGTCATTTGTTCGAAGAAATAATACACATCACTTTACAGCAGTAGCTTGGCAACATTTTGTATTAGAAAGAGAAAGATTATTTGACCTATGTCTATTTAATTTATGTGGTGGAACAGATATACGTAAATAGTGGCATTACTTTCTAACACATTATAAATAAAAAGGACGTATGTCGTAGAATTACAGATACCTAATTATCTACTACACTGCCCTCTGTGCTAATATTTACCCAGTAGCGTTGCCGTTTAAATCAAATTGTTATTACTTGATTTATAGTTGACTACGTTTTTGAATTTTGCAAAAACATAAGGGAAGAACATAAATCTTTCAGAAAGGCATTATTTAGAACGAAACATAATATTTAAATAAATTACTCTTATTTCTTTTAGTTAAAATGTGTGCATAAATATTTCATGTTGTACGCCTATGCTTACGAAATGCAATGAAGTTATCTGCAAGTAATGTTATATCAGACGGGTCACAAATGACCTTGAATAGTCATCTTTCGTGAATAATAGTTTACAGTGCGTTTTATTTAACTTGAAACATGGTATTTGTCATATCCATAGTAACCAAATGACAGCATTTATTAAATGTTTATATTACTTGCATTCTTTTTCATTTCTAAAATGATGAAATCAAAATACATGTTTTATTTTCTATGTTCTATTTTAAATGGAACGCTCTTACATTGCTGTCATTTAGTTACTATGGAAATTGCAAAGCCTATGTTTCACGTTAAAATATACTCACGGTATTTAATAATAATTCACAAGACGCCTTAGTTCAACCTAATTGACTTTTTTAATTTAATAGCTATATTTTTCTATCTCTACACATAGTAAGTAAAATGGCGCTTGCAACTGCAAGTTGGGCTATCAAACGAAACGGTCAAAAATAGTGCAGTCTCTAAATTACCTGTATTCTCTGTGAAAATTTGCATTGTTTGATATTTTAGCTTTAATAAAAGCTTTTTACCTTCCGTCACCTTTAGGTAAGGAAGGTAATGTCTTTGGTCAAAAAATTGGGTGGTGAGTTTTTGATGAATAAGCACGTTTTAGGGTCCCTAGGATACGATTTTACTATTTTTACGATGATGTCTGTATGTGTGTGTGTGTGTGTGTGTGTGTGTGTGTGTGTGTGTGTGTGTGTGTGTGTGTGTGTGTGTGTGTGTGTGTGTGTGTGTGTGTGTGTGTGTGTGTGTGTGTGTGTG
>OY720450.1:3239200-3244200 GCA_963082715.1 Harpalus rubripes
GCATCCCGAAGCTTTTCGATGCATTGATTTGGAGGGTGCAAACTTTTAAAATCGTAAAATACTATGGCTAGGAAATAATGTTTTGTTAACTGTATTTCCAGTAGAACGTGTGTACTTTAGAACTGCATGGAAAATTACTGGTAAAAGATAACAAAATATAACAAGAACTGCCATGCTACCTAAGGATGTTTTTTTGTTTTGCCTTGCTTTTATTATTCGTAGCTACCTTGATTATATTTGTTTGCAGAAACTTTCGGTGCTACCCTTGTATTACAACGTTTTATCCCACACCTTTTTAAAAACTTCTTAAATCATTTTCATGTTCATATTCTCCATATAATCTTCTAGGAAATTTATAAAATTTGATACTTCAATCGGTAATTTTGTAAGAATTATTACATCCCCCACTGCATCACATAAACTGTGTACCTTTTCTTTTCCTACTCCCCTTATTAATCTCATCTCTTCTTACTTACAAAATCGTCAACTCTATGTTCAGTATCTCAATACTAATTCTTCTTATTTTTTCGCCACTGCCGGTGTCCCTCAAGGCTCTAACCTAGGACCATTACTTTTTCTAATTTTTACCTCTCGCTAAGAGAGGTATTGTATTCATGCTAAAAATCGCATATCCAGATTTTAATGAATAAGCACGTTTTAAGGTCCCTAGTATCCGATTATAACATTTTTACGATGATGTCCGTATGTGTATGTGTGTGTGTGTGTGTGTGGGGATGTGTGTGTGTGTGTGTGTGTGTGTGTGTGTGTGTGGATGTTGGATTCACTATATCTCAAATACTATGAGACTTAAGACATTTTTAACTACGGATTCCTCAATCTAACAATAATGGGAAGAGTCCAGTCAGTTTTGGTAACAATTGGACAACCGGAAGTAGTAGTTACAAGAAAAAAATCGTCTAAATATTATTTATCGAAAATTTATGTAAATACTTATATTAAAGAACGTTAAATTCTTTATTCGATAAATATATATTCATTATTATATTTTCTATAGATTTAGAGATAAAGAAAGGCATATAAAATAATTTGATGTAAAAAATCTCAGATCAAACTATTACAAGGCAAGAAATTCAAATGTTTGTAATTGACATATAAATGTCACTGTCAAAAATATTTGTATGCCTCTGTCAAAAATATTTGTATATTATTATGAAGATTTTGAAAATAAAAAAAAGTCAACAACGCAAAAGATAAACGTAAAAAAGAATATAAAAGGAATTTGCGAAAAAATGACGAATATAAAGAAAAAGAAAAGGAAAGTAGAAAAAGAAAATTTCAGGATATTGAATATAAAGAAAATGTAAGTATTGTACACAATTTATTTTAAAATATCCCATAGATTTTGCAAATATATGTGAGAATTATTTTGTAGTGAGACATGAATATATGTATTTGTATTAAAAATATTTTTCGTTTTATGCGTACAACCAGGTAAAATATCTGGCGAGAGGTTATGTGTTGGCCACATCAGATTTTTATAAATGACGTCACGAGTGTGTTGCATTGTGATAAACTACTATTTGCCGATGATATGAAAATCTTTTATCCCATTTCTTCCCCAGCTCATTGCATTCTCCTTCAGAATGATCTGAATAATCTATTTAATTGGTGTTTTTTAAATAACCTCCATCTCAATATAAACAAATGTACAGTTATGACATTCACTAGGAAAATGACACCCTTCTCATTTAATTATTAACTGAACAATATTACCTTGCAAAGATTTACAGTAGTTAAAGATCTAGGAGTCAAATTTGACTTTACATTATCATTTGTGCCCCATATTCGTGATGTTTACAACTCAGCTATGAGAATGTTGGGTTTCGTAATCAGGAATACTCGAGATTTTAACACTATATCTGCTATTTTCACACTGTTTTATTCTTTCGTTAGATCCAAATTGGAATATTGCAGCATAATTTGGAATCCTGTTTACGAAACTCACCAAGATCTGTTGGAAACAGTTAAAAAAAACTGATGTGGCCAGCACATTACCTTCCGTCAGTTCTATGTATTTTGTATAAATGTCAAACATAAAGTTCATTGCAAAAGATTATATTTCTTGTACATTACCTTAAGGTAGTTGTATATATTTTATGCAAATTCCACACAGAAAGTTTCTAACAAAAGATCCTATATTTCCAGTAAAATTATAACATAAACATACTGTCAACTGCACTTGACACTGACACCTTTCAATCAGAATTTTCTTAACGTAGCAGCTGTTTCCAAAGTTATAGCAAAGCTGACTAATATATATGATATTTAATTTATTTATAATTTTTTAACTCTATGTCCATTTAATATGAAGTATAAAATGCATTTAAATCGTATAGAGAATAAAAAAGCCTTTAATATTTATAATAACATTAAATGTGCAAAAATGATATTTAACATCGTTTTTTCAAGAAAAACTGTTAAAATCTTCAAATGAGGGCACTTCCGGTCGACCAATTATAACCAAAATCTAATCAGCTCTTCACATTGATGTAACGAAGAGGAATACGAAAGAATTATAATTTTTGGAATTATAGTATTAGAGTTATCGCATTAGAAAATTTTGTCACACACACACACACACACACACACACACACACACACACACACACACACACATACACACACACATACAGACATCATCGTAAAAATAGTAAAATCGTATTCTAGGGACCCTAAAACGTGCTTATTCATCAAAAACTCACCACCGAATTTGTTGACCAAAGACAATACCTTCCTTACCTAAAGGTGACGGAAGGTAAAAATTCTTAAATTTATTTATTTCAAAATCAATAAATCCTACCCTGAGAGAAATATGCCTTACTCTGCCTTATTACGCATGTTCAATGTAAAGAACCTTTTGGAACGCCGTGAAAACACTCTTATTCTTCATCTTTTTAGTCTAATTAATAATAGAATCGATGATCCCCGCTGTCTTGCTCTACTAAATTTCCATGCCCCCTCTATCTCTACTCGCTTCTACTCCACTTTTTATCTCCCTTTCTCCCGTACCAATCTGCTCATGTCTTCCCCACTTTTCCGTATGTGTGCTCTTTACAATAAGAAATTTTCCGATTTAGACATATTTCGTTTAAATTACAAACTTTTGCGCAATACTTTGAACGCATAATGTTTTGTTATCTTTTTATCTTGTTTTGTATTTTTTGTACCACTATCCGTATTGGGCTTGACCCGTAGGATAGTTTTTGACTAAATAAATAAATAAATAAATAATATTTGACGTCCTATCATTCGAATTTATTGCGAATATTTTATAAAATAGAAATTGCAAAATTGTTCTGACATAAAACATAACCTTGCTATGTTTAAATGAGTAACAAATTTGTCATTTTTGTCCGCTGTCGGCGCTGACTACAAATGAGTAAGAAAATAATGAAAAAAAAATTGGCTACCTCATTTATCAAAGAATGTGCCAAGAATATGAGCTGTCTTTATTGATGAGAGAAGAGTATACAAGTGGGCTCGCAAGTGGGTATAGATTATAGAGTGGTCGAACGTCGAGGACTACAAAAGTGTATTGACAAGCATCCTTATGTAAAAAATTCGTCCTTGTATTTCTTTCACTAATAATCTGTCAACCTGCATCCTTTTTCGTGTAAGACATCTTTTTTGTCCTCCCCTGTCTATTATCCTGCTGGGTAATCCTTGGAAGCAACAGTCGGAAGGAGTGAAAGGATCCTGGACTCGCTTAGGGAGGGAAATGTCCCTTGGGAGAGTTACATTTGGCAGGGAATTTACTTTGAAACCGCTTAGTTACATTACAAATCTTACCGTTAATATCACTCGACTGTTTTGTAAAGAAAGAAGTGGAAAAACAAAACAATCATAGCAAAGACAATACAGAGGTATTTGAATAACATGAGGATGGAAAAACAATGTCAAAAAATACAAAAGAAAGAATAAAAGTAAAAATATTTTAAGAAAAGGGAAGAACAATATAAATGGTTTGTGGGTATAATGTACGAGCCAAAACTCATATTAGATCGGCCGTTTAACTTTTTCAACAAAAAATATATAAAATCTGATATGGCCAATACCTCCCGCCATTTAATTTTTATTAATTCAAATATACCTTCTTCCATATTTACTTATGCTGAAAACTGTATTAAGTCCCAGTCCATATAAAAATGGTTCTATTTACTATTTTCTTTTTAAAAAGTTTGTATTATTAATATGAAATGGTTGGTTCTTTGACAGTGACATTTTTCTGTCAGTTACATACATTTGAGATATGAACTATGTAACTAAGGAGCTGTGCTTGTTTAAAGCGTAGGCACCGGGATTAAAATTATAGATAATTTTATAAATTTATCCATAATATATACAGGGAATTTATTTTAACGTGCAACATATGGTCAATCACTTCCATGGTTACTAGTTATGTATTTTCAATACTAATTTCCAATAAATTAGCCTACGTACTATTAACAAAAAATCAAAACTTGAATGTAGCACATCTCAACAAACTTTGGCTTACAAAAATACATAATTTTAATGTAATAAATGTTCAAAAATACCTCCATTCACACTGTGGCAATATCCTAGATGCTTGTAGGAAGAATTGACATGATTTGTGATGTGTTCTGGAGGTATCTCCTGTGCTGCAATACTATTTATAATGTTGCATTTTAAAATGGACAAATATTACATTGCTGTCATTTTTTGACAGTAGTGATAAACCATATGTTGCATTTTAAAATAAATTCTCTGTATATAGAAAAACTATTAATGCAAATCTGTAAAAAAATTAATAGTCTTTAATTTTTATAATAAAAAAATAACATTTAAAAGTATTTTTCGGAGAAAAAGTTTTTCAAGCTTCAAGTAAAGTGCCATTTTCGGTTATCAGATTTCCACCATAATCTAATGGCTTCTTTCCATACTAGAATAAGGTTGAAGTATAAGGTTTCAAATTTTTTTGAATTATAGTATTTAATTTAGAGCGTATACAGGATTCACAC